>CM049607.1:1363131-1648131 GCA_026979955.1 Megalurothrips usitatus
GGCCCGGCCACGCCCGGCCATGCCCGGCCGTGCCCGGCCACGCCCCGCGCCCCGCCCTGGTCTGCTTGGCGGTAGCCGCTACGCCGGGACCCGGGGAGGGGGGGGGGGGGCTGCGCAGCCCCCGCTAGTATTAATCAAACAAACTTGCGTGGCTCAACTTAACAGGGCTATGCCAAGGCACTGGGCGCGGCCGAGTCGCGCCTGTGCGGGCGGCGCTGGCGGCGCGGCCGCTCCGGTGCACCGCCCCCCGCCGGCCGCCCCCACGGGCGAACAGGTTAAGGCAGTCGCCGCCGCCGCCCTATGCGCCGTCGCCAAGCGGCGCCCAGTCAGGTCCCGGGTTCGAATACCCCGCCTTTAACCGTTTTCTTTCCCCGAGCGGCGGCGTGACTGTGCTGTAATCCTGGTGACCTGTGAGGCCGTTGACGTGGCCGTCTTCGGGTCCCCGAGGTGAGCGGCCGCCGCGCTGACGGGGGTCTCTGACGGGGGTCGACGGCGCACTGTGCCGCGGCGCACGGGGTGGTAACTGGCTTCTAAGCTGTTGTGCGTCGACGGCCTCTGCCGGCAACTTGGCCTCTGCGGGGCGCGGGGCGGCGCGGGGCCGCGGCCGGTGTAACTCGAGTTTGTAACGAGGGGAGCTACGGCACTATAGTGCTTCGGCACACGTCCTTGAGTTTGGGAGGAGGAGGAGGAGGAGGAGGGGGGGGGGGGGGTCCCCGACGTACCTCGGCGACGAGAGACTGGCACTGACAGTACGCGGCCAGGCCGCGGGCCGCGAGGGGACAGCCGCAAAAGTTTTACCTTACAGAGTCACGCTAGTCTTCGCGAGGAAGAAGGATTCAAGGGCCGCCCGCCCGCCTGTCGACGGCGAACGCGGAGCTCGCGGCCGCCGGCGGGGCCCCGGCAGAGCAGAGCGGAGCAGCGCGGCGCGGCGCCTCTCGACCCCGGTCACCCCCCCCCCCCCCCCCTCCCATCCTCCTACTCCTGCTTCTTCTTCGCTTCCCGCGGTGTTTTCCACTGCGGTTGACGGGGGTCTGTTTCACTCGTCGCTGAGCCGGCGAGGGAGAGAGAGCGAGAGACAGAGATGGACAGAGAGAGGGAGAGCACAACTGCCAGCCGGCAACGCATCAACGGCATAAACACGCAATTTCCGGCCACACGGCGGGAGGAATTTCATAGGGGGTACCCGCTGATCCCCTCCCCCTCCCCGCCGGCCCCACTCGACTGGCCGCTGCTGCCGCTGCCGCTGCCGCTGCCGCTGCCGCTGCCGCTGCCGCTGCCGCTGCACCACCTGACCCTCTGACAGGGATCAAGCAGCAGCCTTCCTCGGCCGACCGGCCGGAAGGGGGGGGGGGATCTCCGCGAATAGCGCGGAAATCTGGGCGGTCAGCTCGGCCGTGCTGCGGCTGCACCGAGCGCCCCCCCCCCCCCCCCCTGAGGAGAGGAACTGGCAGTGCACACCGCTTGTGGTGAGTGGCAGTGCGGCGCCCGCTAGCGCCTGTCGGGTAGGCAGCTGCGGCTGTGTCGCGCGCGCGCGTCGTGCGGGCCGGCCTACCCCACGCGCCCGCAGGCGCTCCCGGTATGTCCAAAGGCGGTGCGAGAGAGACGGAGAGAGTCAGGGGTGTTCGTCGACGCCCCGTCGCCCTCGGCAAAGGCTGTTGGTGTTATAGTCTCCCTCTACGGAACGCTCGGAGTGCGAGAGAGAGACAGAGCTCGGCCTGCGGGGAGGCCAAGGTTGACGCCTACCTGATAGGACGAGCGAGGCAAGCAGGACGGCGGCCGGCTTCCAGTACTCCTTGAGGTGGCCCATGTCGCCTCGCTGGCGGCGGCTCGCGCAGCGTCACTCTTCGTCAGGGGGTCCTGTGGCGGCCCGTGCGGCCCCCCGCGGACCTCGGCGCGCTGCCCGTATCCAGCGGGCCGCTTCGCGTCTCACTGCACTCTCACTCACTCACTCCCACGCACTCTGACTCCCGAAGATGGCTTCCTTGACTCGCTTCCGCGCGGGCCGGCACACCCGCGCCACGCACTCGCTGTTCAAACTTGGCGCGGGGGCTCAGCGGCGCCCGCGGCGTCGGGGACGAGGATGGCGATGGCGGGGAGCACCGGGTCAGCGGCGAGGAGGCAAGGCCGCGGCGGCCGTCACCTTCCCGACGGTGACATCACACGGGGGCGGCAGTGTTCGCGTGGGCGGCGCCTGTCACTGCCGTGGCGCGTGGCGGACGCGTGCCGGCGGCGGCGGCGGCGCGTGTCGAGCTCGCGTACGCAGACTCTCGCGGCGAGGACGTCCAGGACGAGCGCACGGCGGTTGGCGGCGGCGGCCTGCACGGGGGGCGTCGAGGGCCAGACTGTGCTCGTTGCTGTAGGTTGGCGCCGCGACGCCGGGCCGCGGGGGCGCAGGGGGGTGGGGCAGGCTGCGGTGCGGCGCCGCGCCGGCAGGGGGCGCCGCAGTACAGGGCGGCCCGGCTGCGGCGAGCTGTGGCCCGCCGAGGACGACGCCGTGCACAAACTACGTCACGCCGCCCGCACCACCATTTAAACCCGACCCGGAGAAAAGGCTCGCCGAGGGCCGCCCCTGGGAACTGGAGGGCCAGCAGGGCAGTCTGCCCGCACCGGAGCCGCGTCCAGCCGGGCGGACTCCAGGCGACTCCAGACCGCCACGGCGACGGCCGGCTAGCCTCGCTGTCGCCCCGTGATCAATCAAGATCTTATTATTTTGTTAAGCATTGAGTAAATTATTATTTTTACTTGTAGTGCCTTAAAGTAGACTTTGATAAATTGTGTGACCTATGTACGCCGTGGCCCGGAGCGGTGGCCCTCGCCGCCCATACTACACGGTCACTAGGTATGTATTGTACACAACGTATAGATTTTTAGATAATTTATTCATTTTCATATCAGTTTTTTTTTATTTTGCCACAGCCGGTTGTTATGGGCAAATGGCTGGACATTTTTTTTAACCATTAGACAGTAAAAGTTAGGCAGTAAAAAGTAAAAAACAGTGGAGTTTATTAGATTTTCGACATCTGACCTGGTGTTAGTATTATTTTTTTTTTTTTGGACACAGTTTCTTCTTTGCCAAAACATGAATGAATGTATTTGAAGGAGTACGCCACGCGGCAGCCGCGGCCGCTGCCCTGCCCCGGCACCCGCAGGCACCGCCGCCGGCCCGCCCCGAGGCAGGTCACGTGGATTCCGAACGCCCCCTTAATGCTGTTCAACATGTTGGCAACCCTGTTCTCTCCGGGTGGAGGAACAGCACGGAGCGAATGGCGGCGAGAGCTGTGAGAGGTGAGAGGCAGCCGGGCCTGGAAGCGGGGGGATGATCGTCTCTGAAAAGAGGGAGACGAAGGGAGGGGGGGGGGGGGCTGGCAAGGACTGCCGGGGACGGGCCGGGAGTTGGCTGGATTGGCGAGGATGAGCAGTGAGCACAGCACCACGACGAGCACGAGCACGCGCCCTGGCTTGGCCCCTGCCCCGGGCCTCCTCCGGGGACCAGAAGGGCTGGTGGGGGGGCGGGGGCCAATTGGAGATTATAGGGGACCGTGGATTATAAGGGGGAATTCACATCACGTACAGGGGAAAGGAGGGGATGAGGATCTGTGTGTGCATCTGTGTATCGTCCGAAGGGCGGGGTGCCACTTGGGTGGTAGGCAACTGGCGCGGCATTCAGCCTGCAGGTAGGCAAATGCGCGTCAATGACCCCTCCTATAAGGAAATCCTAGACGGCCGCCCCTGACCGCCCCAGCGAGGGGTTCTGGACGAGGGGGTAAGTTAAAGGAGCCTGAGGCTCATTAGGTGCGTTGAATTTCACGCTGCCCGGCGGGGACACCGATCTTTGGTATTGCTGGCCACAGCCGGTTTGAGAGAGAAAGAATAGGTGTATGGGTGTGTGATGTATAGGTAGATAGACTTGCCTAATTAGCAAAAAAATTGTTGACAAGAATATAACAGCAGTGCGCTTGAAATTTATTGGTACAATTATACAAAAGATAAACAACCATGTTAAAGAATAATCAATCAAAGAAAAATTTAAGAAAAAGGAAGGACAAAATACATTGAATCGTTCTGTTATAAACATGAAAGCCTTACACCTATTAATCACAAAATGTCACATGGGACCATCAAACAACAATAAAAGCAAGGTGAAAAATATTCTTATGTCTACTACAGTTTAAGCACTAACAGTACTTAGAGGAGTAACCAAGCTCCTCCTGTAAAAATAGTGCAATGAATGGGGTGCTCACAATTTCCTTGCTTTTCTCAATTTGAAAACACATATTCTGTCTTCAGGTTGGCTCTCGTAACAACTGACCACTTTTCTTGAAATCAGCTATAGTCAGAGCAACATTATGTAATATTGAATGAGCACTTTCATTTTCATTACCAGACACACCCAAAATACGTCCACATTCTCGGACAAAGTATTCTAAATCAGCTGTATCTTCAGCTCCCCCAGGCACCAGGCACTTGTTGGTAACTTGTGCAAGACGGGAGCGGTCAGAGCTGAAAGCTTCCTCCAAATCAAACAGCTCTAAGGGTGGGGGTGGAAGTTCACGAAATGATGGAGGAAACACCTAGAGGCAAAAACTAGAATTAATCCTTTGCCTCGATACTGTCAAGTAATTGAGTTGAGTAATTTTGAAAATTGTACAAATAAAATCATTACAAATTCAAAATAGTTAAAGAGCCTAAGACTTACAGCAGCCTGCAGAGGTGGCAAAGGTGTTTCAAACTGTGGTGTGATGAGGCGTAATGGCTCGTGTTTGACACCTAGGGTTTCATAGGCACGCACTGCATCTGCCACAACGCCCGTATGAAGAGAGAATAGTCTTGTGTCAATGAGTGAGGTGTAATCAAGAGGAATATCAACCGCACTCTCTTGGAGGCAAAGACGAGGGCGATCCGCTAAGTAACTTATATCAGGTACAGGGGTGTAGTCAGCAATCTGAAAACAGACACAGAAATTGCCAGTGATCTTAAAAGAAGCATGGCTATGGAGAAGCATGATTTATAAAGTGCATTATTATTTTTTAAGAGGGTGATCACTGGTGTTTTTTTATCTTTTTACAGCATGCTTGGAAGTTCTTGTATGCACATCTCTGCCTATATCCTTAGCTACCTACTGAGGAAGGTTACCACTTTTGAGTGAAGGCAATGCAATCTGAGCGTACCTCAGGATCCTCGGCATCAACTGCATTCAGCTGAACCTGGTCAGTGGTAAGGTAGCGGAATATTGCATCACGTAGTCGATCATTATCCTCCTTCTCCAAATATGGATCAGCAAAAAAATAACCGGATCCAAGAACTACTAATTTACCAGCTCGTTCAGATGACCCTTCGAATGAGAGCAAAATAAAATAAAAAATTAAAAAATTTAATTTTTGGCATAATATTGAATTTACTTGATACTAACTGGTTGGGCCCCCTCCAGATTGATGAGAGTAGAATGCACAAACGGGCCGGTTTAGAGGGAAAGCAACAGTCCCTGTGGATAGAACTGCAACAGCAGGTTTGGCCACACTCAAAGTAGCTCCAAAGGGGTACACAAATTTCAGATTTCTGTGAACAGTAAGTACACCAGTCAGACACCTCAAATTAAAATTTACCAAGAGGAAGCAATTGGACACTTCAATTTACAGTGGCTGATTAATCCCATTGGAAATTTTTGAAAGTCCATTTCTGGCTGAACCTCTTGATGACCCAGCTGAACCAATTCGGGTTGCTGCTTCTGTTACACCCCTGTTGAGAACCCCTCCAGACACAAGGCACTCTTTAGGATGAAAATACTTGTAGTAATGAGTACGAACCACACAGTCTGTAAGAATTTACCATTCAAAAATTATTTGGTGAGGATAGTGTACTAAAAACATTTGGAAATTAATTCTTGAAAGCAAAATACTGACCATTATTTACCATGATACCAAACTCCTCCAACATAAAGTTTATATTTGTGTTGTAGGATTTTTCACCCCCTTCACCAAGGAGTACCAATATGCTGCCGCCAGAGTCGAGATACTTTTTAAGGGTTTCTACTTCTCCCTCTGTGAATTTCTGTCGAGGCCCAGGTAGGACAAAGAGACTGGCCCCAGCTATCGTCTCAGTGTTGATATCATCCTTGTTAACGACAACACGCCAGCTTCCCTTCAGCTTGCGATGGAGGGTCTTGTACGTGTCGTCAAGACGAAATTGCTCATTCTTGCTCACATTGAAAATGATTGTGTTGCTTCTATCCTTCATGATGAATGTCGTGAGAGTTGAAAGGCGAAATTACTTCCCTGCAAAAAAAGAGGTTCCGGTGAACTGCAAATGTTAACAAGGAATAAGCTGATTATGCGTCTGCTGCAGGCGGGTGCACCAAACGCACTGCTTCAACTTCGGGTCTGCCCCCGCGGCACCGTTTACCTCGGTTTAGGTGACTCCGGTTGCCTACCCCTATCCCTCAGCCCAGTTGAGAGCGTTCAATTGATAGACAGTGTCCCTCGGACCACACACATCCTGCAGGCTTCACGTAAAGCGAACGACATTGCCCCCTCGACACAACTGCCAGCGTATTTAGAAATTCATGCACCGAATTCTTGCGGAGCTTGCGTGCTCCAAACCAAACATTGATTGTTTGTAACAACGTTCATCTGTTGTTCGTCATCCTAGCCTCGCACCAGGTTCCTGCCGGTAGCCTTGCCAAGATTGGCTGGCCGCAGTTTTGTCCTGAGAGTCGCGTCCAGGGAATGTAAAGGCTCGCGAGTCGCGAGTCGAGAACATGATTCCCCATGACTAAAACCCCATGACCGCAAGAAATTCCCGGCGCCAGCGAAAGCCAGAACGTTCCCGGGGAGTGCCTGCAGTTGTAGGCTGTCACGGCCCGCGCAGATTCAAACACGAGCCGCGGCACGCCGAGGCAGGTGCGCAGCCCCTTCCCCACCACCCCACCCCGCCCCGCCCTTAGCAGCAGCAGACCGCAAGCCGTCGGTGTAGGGACTCGGGGTTCGTGAAAGAAGGACACGAGCGCAGAATAACTTTTATTCGCTAACCGAGGCGGTGCGGACACACTATTAACCAGTTCTGTAATTTTATCTTTTTATTTCATTAGTATGCTCCCAACAAATAACATTGATCTATAGACACTTCCACATCATACAGAAAGTGATGCAATTCACACAATTCAAACCAACTGTAAAAACATATCAATAAAATCAAACTAAAACCAGCAAACTTTAAAATCAAACTGAAAGCATCGTCCATTTAGAGAATCACATCAATGTCAAGCAAAGTTCCATACTTCTAATTTTTAATTTCATTCATACGCCCCAACAATTAACATCGATCTATTGACACACCTCCATATCCTTTCATTCCGCAACATCTTCCGATTCACACAGTGATTTTCATACAATTGATACGATTCTACCAAACTGTTAAAACATGGACCAACTAAAATCTTCGTCAAACTGTAAAATCATCATAAATCTATAAAATCGAACTGAAACCATCAAACATTAAAACCAAACTGAAAGCATTGTCCATTTACAAATTCACAATGTCAAACAAAGTTCCATACTTCTATTTTTTTAATTTCGTTCATATGCCCCCAACAATTGACATCGATCTATTGACACACCTCCACTCCGCAACATCTTTCAATTCATACACAAAGTGATTTTCAAAAATCTTCATCAAACTGTAAAAACATAATAAATATATAAAATCAAACTAAAACCATTAAACTTCAAAATCATCAAACAATCATTCGTATGCTCCCAAAAATTCCATCAAACTGTGAAACATGGTCCAACTAAAATCTTCGCCAAACTGTAAAAACATCATAAATCTATAAAATCAAACCATAAAAACATCGAGCTATAAAACCATCGTCAAACTGAAAGCGTTGTCCATGTATAAAATCGTATCATTGTCCATGTATAAAATCGTATCAACGTCACATTATAAAATCACTGCAGCCTCGCTGCTCCATTTCCTCCACATCTTCCTCCAAACAATCGCGGGGTGGAAATAACCTTGTCACCCAAAGAGAAACAAGCAGAAGGCACCAGAGGGGGGGAGAGGGAGAGAGAGAAGAGTGAGAGAGCAGAACCCCCTGAGAGAGACAGAGAGGGGTGTACGCCGGTGGTCACGCCGGTGGCCTCCCTCCTGGGCAGGTGAGAGTAGGTGGGGTCGACGAACGGGTGGAGACCCCCGGGGGCGGCCCGCTGGCCAGTGGGGGGGAGGGAAGGGAGGTGAGCGGGCGGTGAGGGGCAGAAAGTGTGTGTGTGTGTGTGTGTGTGCGTGCGTGTGTGTGTGGAGCGAGAGCGGGCGGAGCGCGGGTGGGTGTGTGCGAGAGAGAGAGTGCGAGCGGAGCGCGGGTGGGTGTGTGCGAGAGAGTGCGGGCGGAGCGCGAGCGAGCGAGTGGGCGGAGCGCGAGTGCGGGCGGAGCGCGAGTGCGGGCGGAGCGCGAGTGCGGGCGGAGCGCGAGTGCGGGCGGAGCGCGAGTGGGCGGAGCGAGTGGGCGAGTGCGCGGAGCGAGTGGGCGAGTGCGCGGAGGAGAGTGCGGAGCGAGAGTGCGTGGAGTGTGCGTGGAGTGTGCGTGGAGTGCGCGTGGAGTGCGCGTGGAGTGCGCGTGGAGTGCGCGCGTGTGATAGCGGTCGACGCGGAGCGGGCGCAGCGAGCGAGGCGCGAGGTGTGCACGATGCCTGCCTACACCAGGGTCACGACTTTTGCCTATCCGGTGGAGGGCGCCGCAGCGCCGCGGCCGTACGAGGGCCGTCCGAGGGCCCCCCGCGTCACGTGGCCCCGCGTCCCCGGCGGGCACCCCGCGTCGGCAGGAGTCCGCGGTAGTCCTGGGGAGTCCTGGGGAGTCCTGGGCAGTCCTGGGCAGTCCTGGGCAGTCCGGGGCAGTCCGGGGCAGTCCGGGGCAGTCCGGGGCAGTCCGGGGCAGTCCGGGGCAGTCCGGGGCAGTCCGGGGGAGGCGGGCTCCGGGTCGTCCAGCCAGCACTGCATGACTTCATCATTGGGGGAGCCGCGGGTCGGTGAAGGAAGCGAAGCCCGAGGGGAACAGGCGGTCCGCCGACTGGGAACTCTGGCATCCTGCCAACGCGCGGCCAAGTCACGACCGACAGAGCAGTCCGTCAAGCCGGGGGAGTACGGGGGAGTACGGGGGAGTACGGGGGAGTACGGGGGAGTACGGGGGAGTACGGGGGAGTACGGGGGAGTGCCTTCACCCATGTGGGGACGAAGGCGCCCCGCTTAACTAGGGACAAAATTTTGACTTGAAAAGAAAAAGGTTTTAAAAAGTCGAAAAAAAAACTATTTTTTTAAATTTAAACATTTAGAAGTTTTAAAGTTAAAAAAATTTCTAAGAAGAAGAGCTGAAGACGACAACAGCTAAAATTTTAGAGGGAAAAAAAATGAAAATTGTAAGTTGCCATAAGCTGCGACCATGAAGTAGAACGTTCCATCACTCGACGCACATACAGACAGGAGGGGGTTGGGGGTGGGTTGGAGCCGAACCAACCAGCAGTCCTCATCAAGATCCACACTCCACGTGCGGAAAAGCAAATATTTCAACAAACGAGATCACTCTTCCACTACCTTAGCGGCACTTCAAATACATGTAGCCGAGAAATTTGTCAAGGTGACGAGAAACTGACAGTGTGTGTTTAAAGGAAGAAAAACTAATTTGGAATTGACTTTAAGTTATAAACTCTTACCGTAAATCTTATGCCAGGACTTTCAATTTACTTTTGTTCAGTCACCCTCATAGGGGCTGGGCTGTTGCAAAGTCATTCGGCAAATTGATTGACGATGAATATCAAAATGTTACTTATCAGTGAACTTGGTCCCCCACAAACCAGGAAAGAAAAAAAGGTGAAAAAAGGTGAAAATAGGAAAAGCAACTTTCCAACTTCAAAGAGCATAATGTGACATGACGTGTTAATAGACAAGACACCAACCAGCAACCACAAACCTAACAAGGCTACCTAAATGCAAGCTAACACACAAATCTAACAAGGCTACCTAAATGCAAGCTAACACACAAATCTAACAAGGCTACCTAAATGCAAGCTAACACACAAACGAACACCACTAGCAGAAACAGATGGAATGAATATGCTCATTGAAGCTGGAAAGTAATAAACTATAAGATATGAAAAGTTGTGGCAAAAACCAAGTTCAGGTATTAAAAAAAAAAAGAAAAAAAACTTAGTTGACAACTAACAGAGTTAGACCCTCAAAATAATTTCAGATTGTCCCAAGCTAAATCTAAGAATCTAAATATCCAAGATTTAGACTCAATTTAGGTTTTTGCTGAACACACAATCCTGACAATTTCCCGCCCCTCAACAGCAGTTAGGTTGGGCAACACGAGTGATCCCGTTTGTCCGAACTCTTCTCCAGGAGCAGGACTGCAGAGGACGGGGGGGGGGGGGGGGGGGGGGGCCTACTGTCTCCAGGCTCCCCCGGCCAGGCTCGCCAAGTGCGGACGCGGACTCCAGCAGGACGGTTTTCGGGGAGTTTCCAGTCGGCGGACCGCACGCCCCCCGGTGGGCCTCGAGGACGGAGACTCGGCCGACGGCCTGACTGGCAGACCCGACGGCTCCCCCTCAGACGTTGGTTCGAGCGATTCCTCAGTCACTGGAGCGCCTGCTCCGCCGGCGGGAAGTCCTGGAAGTCCTGGAAGTCCTGGAAGTCCTGGGGTGCGCCGCCGTGCAGCGAGGGACGCGACGCGGGAGGCCGTCGACGGCAGTGCCGAGAGGGGGGACGATGAGCAGGGACCGCTGGAGCCCCGGACAAGCTGTGGGCCGCAGGCCCGACCCCCCGGGGGGCCCCTAACACGCAGTACGGAGGCGAGACGCGGCTGGAAGTGTGCGGCGAGAGTGCAGTGAGTGTGCAGTGAGTGCGTAGCGAGTGTGTAGTGAAGACAGAGAAGGAATAGAGAGGACCCACTGGACACCGTGCACGTCCAGGTGCCACCCCCCGCCCCCCGGCCACACCTACGCCCCCCTCCCCAGCAGGGAGGTCATCGGCGTCACCACCGGCCCACACCCCTCTCTGTCCCTCACAGCGGGTTCTCCTCTCTCACTCTTCTCTCTCTCCCTCTCCCCCCCTCTACTACCTCCTCCTCCCTTCTCATTGAGTGACAACCTTATTCCCACCCCCCAGGGGGGGTCGCCCCTTTAACAGCCTCACGGGGACCCCCAATTTTAACTTTGATGGGGCCCCCCAACCTGAACTTCACGGCGACCCCCCCCTTCACGACCTCCTGGGGGGGCCGCCCCTTTAACAGCCTCACGGGGGCCCCCAATTTTAACTTTGATGGGGCCCCCCAACCTGAACTTCACGGCGACCCCCCCTTCACGACCTCCTGGGGGGGCCGCCCCTTTAACAGCCTCACGGGGGCCCCCAATTTTAACTTTGATGGGGCCCCCAACCTGAACTTCACGGCGACCCCCCCTTCACGACCTCCTGGGGGGCCGCCCCCTTAACAGCCTCACGGGGGCCCCCAATTTTAACTTTGATGGGGCCCCCAACCTGAACTTCAAGGCGACCCCCCCCCCTTCACAACCTCCTGGGGGCCACCCCCTTGACAGCCTCACGGGGACCCCCACTTTTAACATTGCTGGGGCCCCCCAACCTGAACTTCACGGCGACCCCCCATTCACAACTTCACGGCGGCCCCCCAATTTCAACTTCACGCCCCCCAATTTACAACCACATGGGGGCACTAAAGTACAACCTCACAGGATCCACTCTCGCAGACGGCGCCATCCCCTCTCCTTTTCACTCTTGATTCCTTTCAGGTTGATTGGCAGGTACTCAGTTTCCGGCGGGATGGGCCAGTGCTGCTTCCAAAATCCTTGGTGTAACACGCCAACCATGACTTCCAGGAAGAGTCCTACCAACAAGATGAAGTTCAGTTGACATGGCACTAATATAGTTACTAACTCCAATAAAAATATCACACTTACCATCATATGGTGAACACAAGCTGAGAGGCTATTTTCTGCTCCAAAATCTTTGCACACTAGAGCCAGAGCTGTTTCAGGCTGACAAGCAACTGTCCATGATGTGTTCACATTGGCCCAGCATGACAACGACAGTGCAGATTTAAGCAAATGCTTCAAACCAAACATAGCTGCTTTCTTTCAGAACTAGGTGTAACTGCAACTCTGGAAAAGTACAGGCCTCATCAGAAACAGAAGACAAAGAATGTCATACAAAGCAAGAGCACGAGTCAGTAACATACCTTCCACTGCACCTTCCAAGGAAGTATTCCAATCTGCACGGCAACTGTGGCCTAACAAGGCATTTGCCATCCTGTTCATTTCAGAATCTTCATACTCTCAAAATCCATGATGCAGCAACACAATAAGAATGACTTTGAGACAGGCACGAAAAGGCTCCGTTGATAAGTCAGCATGATATTGTTAAAATGTTGTTAAAATCCATTTAAAATTTCCCACTTTCATTCACTTATTGTCCACAATCCCACAGCCCATTCTCTGCTCCAAGATTGTTGGACAAGCAAAGGCTGTTCCAGGCTGACGACATCTGTTTCAAACAGAACATGGCCGTCCATGCCCTCTCCTTTTAACTCTTGACTCTGCTCAGCTCCATTGGCAGGTACTCTCTTTCCAGTGGGACGGGCCAGTGGTGCTTCCAAAATCCTTGGAGTAACACGCCAACCATGACTTCCAGGAAGCGTCCTAAAACAACAAGATGAAGTTACGTTAACATGGCACTAATATAGTTACGAACTCCAATAAAAAATACCACACTTACCATCATATGGTGAACACAAGCTGAAAGGCTATTTCCTGATCCAAAATCTTTGAACACTAGAGCCAGAGCTGTTTCAGGCTGACAAGCAACTGTCCGTGATGTGTTCACATTGATCCAGCATGACAACGACAGTGCAGATTCAAGCAAACGCTTCAGACCAAATGTAGCTGCCCCCTTTTAGAATTTGTTGTAACTGCAACTCTGGAAAGGTACATGCCTCATCAGGAACAGAACACCAAACATGTAATACAAAGCCAGAGCATGAAGCAGCAACTAACATTCAATGGTGCTTCCAGGGCAAGGTTTTCAATGGATGTAGTGACACCAGTCAATCGTCTCATGACCCCCCACCCCATGTTAGACACGGACAGGCAGTAACAGGTTTGGATAAAGAAGCACCAGTGCAGATTTCGGCAAATGCTCTCAACCGACCAAGGCTTTCAGAGCTGGGCATAACTGCAAAACCGGAAAAGTAGACACCACATAAGTAACAGAAGACCAAAAAACGTCATACAACGCCAGAGAGCACGATGCAGGAACTCACATTCTAGGGAGCTTCCAGGGCAAGTTTTCCAATCGGTGTGACCAACCGAGTCATTCGCCGCTTGGTTCATCTCAGTGACTTCCTCCTGGAGAACTTTCGAGTGGCGAAGACATGCGAGTTCGATGAACCCTGGACGGGCCAGGGTGCCAGCAGCGACCGCAACTTCTCCTCCATTTGATATGTGTTCCGTGTTCCGTCTGAAACAATCAAAACAACGCACTGCAGGACCCCGGGCGACATCCGACGTGCGGAGAAAGGTCCTGGACCTGACCCACCCCAACGTCACAACCGGGACAGGAGGTCAACTCACCGGCAGCGCGACGACGGCGGGCCGGAGGGTTGCGGGCGAACATTACTCATCACGAGTTCACCGAAAGGCAAACAAGTGTGGCCTCGCAACCCGTTGACACGGAACTTAACCCCCGAAACGCCCGGCCACGTGCTCAGCCCGGTGCGGGGTTTGAGGAGCGGGAGATGTTGATGTCCTCCCGGCGGTCGCTTCAGCTGGACTGACAGAGGCAGCGCCGGCGAGCTACCACCTGCCCCCCCCCCCCCCCCTTTTCCCTGCCGTGTCGTTGTCGTGATTGGCCATTGGCTGTGTGGTTATGAGCCCGTTTAGGTAAGTTCTCGGCGCTGAAATGCTCATGTTTTAATTAAAATTACGAGCTAAAAGCGACAGTGAAGGGAATGAGCAACAGACGCCCACTTTGAGGACTGCCAAGCTGAGTGGGAAACTCTTGTCGGGCGATAACGCGCGCGCTGCGACAGGTTGACACAGAAATACATTGGTTCGCGGGTTGTCAGCACTTCCAGTAAGGTCGGGAGGGAGAATCGAAATGCAGGTCTCCCCGTCCAAGCAGGAGGCGAGGCCGCGAAATGTGAATCAACTGCCGAGAAACCCCGGAAGAGTCACGGAGGCCCAGCTTACACTATAACGATCCCGCCGAATCTCCCTCTGCATCACCAGCCTTCCAACGTTCAGCCCACGTCTCCACTTCATTTAAAGGGCATCTGTGACTAAAGTGACAACCCCTTAATTAAACATCAGTGCTGACCTTTTCAAAGGAGGGATTAGGAATGAAAAAGTAAAATAGTTTCTTATTTTTTATTAGTGTAAAAAATACAGAGATACAAAAGTATGAATAGATCAATTTCATTTCAGATTTCAAATACACTACAAAAATTCATTGAAGTACAGTCCATAAAATCACATTTCGCACAGGAAGTGCGGCGAAGGCATTGTGGCAAAAATGGAGAAGTAGCCAAGCAGACACTGCTTGGATCACAAACATAACACTAAATTTCCTTAAAAATATAACATTGAAAACGTTTTGATCACTCAGTACAAAAAGTTCAGGTACACACTGCATATCAGAGAGGCCCCATATGACTTGAAATATAAAATACAAGCATCTTCTACACTCGATTTACATCAGCAGGAAGTACAAAATGCTTAAAATCACAGAATGCACAAAAACATTCGACACAAAGGGTGGGGTGTACACACTCCATAATAGAGAATATGAAACACTACAGTAATACTTTATGGTACACTGTTTGTGGCAATAGCAATTGGCCACGAAATGGGTCCTTTAAGAACAGAATCCCCCAAAGCAGACTTAATCTTCAAAAACAGTCTCTTAAATTCTAAACCACACCCCTTAGATAGCCGGAAATCTAGTAAGGTCTTCCCATCCATGTCAATAATACTGGACTTGAATATCAGTTGCATCTTGCGGCGATCCACGGTGGTGATGGTCAACTGTAGACAGAAACAGTAAGGTAGGTATGTGTATAGGTGGCCTTGAAATGAAAATGAAGGCAAAAGTATCCAAGAAAAGTACTTACAATTCCTGGAGTGTGAACCTTGCAGGAGGAACCCAGCTTTTCAAGAACACTGCATAACAGCGTCTGCGATTCATCAACACTGGTACGCACAAAGAAGCGAGTCATACGCCTCACGAGCCTCTGGAAGACATTCTGGGGAAACACCACAAGATCAGGCCACATCTTCACATGGAGCAGATGAACACCAAATGAAACTTGACAATGGTCACACTTACTTGACTTCCGGTGCTGCTCTGAGTGTGCTGAGTGGGATTTAATTGGGACGAAAGGAGTAAATCTTCAATTTGCACCGGTTGAGAGAATGAGAAGCCAGGCTTTTCCATATCCAAATCAGTGACTGGACGCTGACTAGGGAGTACATGACCATTGCCAAAGTGAGGATCTGGCTGCGACTGACACAATCTTGTGTCATCCATCCCAAACGGCGGAGACAGATCACTCCCAGAACAGAGGCGTTTTGGAGCTCCATTGCGGGCGCAGTCTGCAGAAGACACTGCAAAGAAAGATCCATTTAACACTCATACAACCAAGGCACGGAACTCTACAACTAGCAAAGCACAAAGGAACAATTTGAGGACAGAAGGACTGATGCTTCCTTCGAAAGGCCACTACAGAAGCAGACACCATTTTCCTAACTTTGGTATTCTCGCTCTATGATTCTAAACTCTCATACAGCTAGATCACCAAAGATAAGACAATAGCAAATCTCTATGACGCTACGTTGTCACATTACTCGGTGCTCCCAGAAGGAGGACAGGAGGGGCTCTGCTGTCCCTGCTTTGGTAATCTAGCTTTATGGCCTTTCATTATTACATACCGCCAAATCACCAAAGAAGCAACAGGAGCAACTAAAGAGCCAGAACTCCTGCGAGGTGGACAAGTGGGTCTAATGGCCTCAAATCGAATACACTGGGTAGGCAAGTGTGCCACCATGGTACACCTTGCCCCCAGGAGAAGAAAACAATCGTTTACCACACATGATGTTCCAGCGTTGAACAGGCAGAACACTAGGACAGGCACTGAGTTATCTGAGAGACAAATAAACCTCAGAGTCACTTAGTACCTGACCAAGAGTTATACACAGCATAAAGATGATCCACATGGACGAAGACGTAACTGCTACATGACGACCTCACAGTTTATTGCACCGTATTTTGAAGGTTCGGTGTAAAATGTGTCCAGAACAGCTACCCCATGAATATCCGCCATGAAGTCAGGTTCAGAGCTAGTGGAACATTCTCAGCTACAAATAACAAAGCGAACGCACAGCACTCAGTGGAAGAAAGAACTGTTCCTTACCGAGGGATTTCTGAAGCTGCTTCTGGAACCAGCGGTGGTTTTTTATTTTCTCCATGTTAAACCTCCCAGACGGAAGTGGGACCAAGATCTTGCGCACCAGGGACAGCACCATGTTCTCCAGCTTAGACCAAGGAGTCACACCCATGCTCTTCCCATCTTTCCAGGCCAGGTACTCTTGACAGTCAACGGTAGGTTGGTCCCAAGGAAGTTCTGAAACATACAAAGACAATACTGAAAAAACGCCTCAGGGAAGAGCTGCACACCCCCTACTTTTCTACCAAAGGGCAACAAGGTCAACACTACACTGTGAGAACAAACCATGCTGCCAGTGTGCAGGCTATCGTGCCAGGTGCTCACCTTGCAGCTACAAGCACTGCAGGAGGATCGACAACAACCCTGACTTTGGTACGGTAGCTTTAGGACACAAAGCAAACGCCTTCAGCTAGGATACCAAAGAGAGGGGCATTGCAGTTACACAGGGCCTCGTGAACGAAGTAGCTATATCAAACACGTGACTAAAATTACTGGAGCAAAAGAAAACGAAGTGGCATGCTGTACTGCATTTGCGAGAGCATGAGAGCTGCACCAAAACCAAAACTACAGTAAGAGCATCAAGCAAGACTACACTTAGATAAACTTGTAACAGCAAAGATGCAAGAAGCAGCATGCTATCAGTGCACCAAGCATCACAAACAACATGCATGTCCACACACACACACACACATGCGAGAGACAATACAGAACTCACCTCCAGCGAGCATAGCAACCAAGATTACGCCACATGACCAGATGTCAGCCGGCTCCGCATGGTATGCCCGCATTAGCACCTCTGGAGCAACATACGGGAGTGTTCCACACCGCTTCTCTAGGCAGCGCTCCTACAACAGCGCCAGCACCCTGCATTACACCAGGTTATGACATGACATACACATAGCGCCAGTACAAAGAGACAAAGCAGAAACTGTCTGAAATAATTACCTTGCCATGCATCCGGAAAACTGTTGCCATGCCAAAGTCAGATATCTTCAAATTTAAATGCTCATCCAACAACAAATTCTCTGGCTTGAGGTCCCTATGAGCTATACCATGACCGTGAAGATATTCCTGATGCAAAAAAAACGGGGTCAAAATATAAAGCAGGCAACAGACTCAAGAGAGCACAACCCTTATACTCACCACGCCAGAAATAAGTTCCTTGAAATATTTCTGGGCTTCCCACTGGGCCATGCCAACATCAGGCTCAATTCTGTCGAACAGTTCTCCACCAGCAGCATACTCCAAAAAGAGGTACTCAATGCTACCTTCCCGACGCTGGCCAAAGAATTGAACAACATACTGACTGGACAGTAATCTGTGAATTGCTACTTCTTTCTTCACATTGCTGCGAGCATCCGGGTGTTTTTCTAAATCTATGATTTTCATGGCAACTGCCTCTCCAGTTGCATTGTTAAGTAGAAGCTTCACCCTGAAAAGGAAAATGAAAAGTTATGTAATGAAAATACAAACACAAAAGAGGGGGGGGGGGGGGATTATGGGAGAACAATTATAAAAAGCAACCAACACAAAAGTGCTAACCCTCATCAGTCACACCACTCAAGGGGTCAGCACCACAAACAGAATGTCAACCTCAAGGCTCAATCTAATTACAATTTCAAATCACAACCCAACATGTTAAGACACGTTGCAGCTGTTCTCCCAGATTTCTTTTGCCTAAAAGGCTTTGAACACAACCACAGACCCAATTTGAGGTAGTATTTTGCTAAACTGAGAGGGGAATGTATTAAAATAAAAGAATACTCACTCTCCATATGCCCCTTCACCAAGCGTTTGGGCGATGGTCCACCCGTCGACAAATTCTGACACCTCCATCCCACAGTTCGCATACCCCTTAGAGTTTCAAGTACTGGGTACCTGGGAACAAAATACATTTAAATTACAAACAAGGAAATAAAGTTGTAAAATGGAAAGAAAAAAAAGTAAGGTGACGCATGACCCCATTACATGTCCACATACTACGGGCAGTTATCAGAACCGAAACAGTCAGAAAAAGAAGTCCTCCGCACATTGAGGCAAGAAACAAAGCAAAAGGGTACAAAAACGAAGCCCGCAAACGGCAAGCATCGCCGAACCCAATGTTAGGTTAAGACGCTAACAGCGGTCATTATCACCCCGTCGAGTTCAAAACCGAAAATCCCGCGCCTCAAAACTCGGCAAACAACAGACAATCTCCGAATTTTAAGACCAGTGCGGATCAAGCGGCCCGAGAAGCGCACCAAGAATCGTCAAGAAAAAATTTGGGTCACTAACTGGCTTCCAGGTGGCAAAAAGACGAAGCGCAGCTAAAGGCCCCCCCGAGCGCGTTGGCCCCTGTGCACGGTCACGATCAAGTCCACCCACGGACGCCAACCGCGACGATCCGCAAAACCTAAAACTGCTCCCGTGCTCGAAGAAACCCAAGCCAAGCACTCATCGGGCCCGAAGGGGCACGGGAAGCGCTCGGGCTCACCTCAACCAAACTAACCTGCCTCCCGGGGCAGGGCACCCAGGGCACCGAGCCCAACCAACCGCACGGCGCAGCCGCCTCGCCTCCACTTTCCAAATCGATCAAACCGCCAAAGCGGCCCCGGCCCGCTACATATGCAGGGGCCCGCACGAACGGCGCTGCGACGGGTCGAGGCGGAGCACCCGCCCAGCCTGGCCTCGCAGTCAACTCCAACTAGAGCAGCGCGGACGGCGCGGACGGGACGGCCCGAGCCGCCAGCCTGGCCGCCGCCTCGCAGATACCGCTCGCGCTGCCCGACGTTTCGCGACTCTCAGCCCGGCCCGGCTCCGGCCCGGCGGCATATGCTTCCAAATTTATCACCCCGAGACCCCGCCACCGATATCAATTTGAACGCCAGAGCCGAATCGTCTGACCCCCGGAGAGGTCTGGGCCCCATGACCTTCCACTAACCACTGCCGAAGATATGCCGGTCGGATCGGTCCGGTGCGCGAGTCGGGGCCAGACCATGCCACCCGCCACCACCGCATCAAATTCGCTAACTCCACCACGGCGCGATTCCTCAGGGTGCAGTCGCCCAAACCGAAGCGGTCTAACCGTTACAAAACCTCTAGCGAGCGCCCCGACCGCGCGGCAGGCCGCGTACCCCTATGCCAGCGACCCTGGGCCAAGTTGCTTCACCAGGTTACAGGCTACTTTCTAATGGCTACCGCTGCCGGCCACGAGAATTTCCTCGGCCGCCACCGCGACTCGGGGCCGCCTCCGAAAGGACCCGACATCTCACGCGGAAAACTCACCTCGTTCAACCCATCAATTTCCTTTCCGTCCCAGACAGAATCGGCGACGAGAAGCTGTGCCAGCCGAGCAAGCTGGGGATTTCTCCGAGGCGGGCAGTGCCGTCACGCCGTCGGCCGTGAGGTGTCCTTCGACAAAACGCTCACGTCGAAAAGAGGACCTCAACTGGCGACCGTCGATTGTTTACTGCCGTTTGGCGCGCCAGAACCTACCGAGAGCGCGCTGCAGTCGCCGCCCGTGGCGCCATCTGGCCGCTCTCTCGCCTTCGTCCCCTCGCGGCGTTGCCGCACCGCCCCGACCCCGAGACGGAATACCCCCGGCCCGGAGACCAGAAAATCGACACTTTCCAAGGAAACCCCATCCTCCAGGAATTTTCCTCCTCCCAGAGCTGCAGCTGCGCCGGGGCCGGCGAGGCTGGCAGGGAACAACAACCTCCCCTACCTCACGGTCAAGAAATCAAGACAGCACAAATTTACCAGAGGAATAAAATAAAATGAAATCAGTCACTTCAATGTTATAATCTATAATATAATTTCCTTATAGAAACAGTAGCAGGCGAAATTTAACATTAGCAATCAAGACATTAATTCTGTCAAATTTTAAAATCAGAACACACATTTTGTTGGAATGCAAACTATTTTACATATTTATTTACGAGAACAAAAATTGGAACAGACACTTTTAGTTTGAACTAAAATAAAATACTCTCAGGTCACAAATTACCCACCCTCTAAGACAATGCTACGGAAGACCTACATCAGTACCTCCCTTTCCGCTCTCGGATATCAGACCGACTTCTGTTATAGCCACCCCTATCATCTCCACGGTTTCTGTGATCATTCCTATCCCTTCTGTCTCTCCTGTCGGGACTCCTCGAGTGGTGACCATCACTAAATCTTCCATGATAACCGGCCCCTCGATGACCACCATAGTCGTCATAGTCATTGCCCCTACGACCCCTGTAACCCTCATCTCTATCCCTTCTTGAATAGGAATCCTGCCTCCTGTGATCGTCAGACGGTAACATATGCGATGAGTTCCTTGCAGACCAATTCCCTTGCAAACTGCTTTGAGATAAAGCATTTTGACTGAAATCCCTGTTACCATTATCTTTGTCCACTTGTCCCTCATCTGGTATTTCATCACCAGGAGGCGTTGGTTGCATTTGCATGGGAGGTGGAGGAGGCATGTGCGGTCCACCCATTGGTGGCATTCCCATGTATGGCGCACCCATTGGTGGCATTCCCATGTATGGTGCACCCATTGGTGGCCTTCCCATGTATGGTGCACCCATTGGTGGCCTTCCCATGTATGGTGCACTCATTGGTGGCCTTCCCATGTGGTGTGCACCCATCGGAGGGGGCCGTCCCATGTACATCTGATATTGCCCAGGGGGTCGTGGTATTAACTCCCTACTCATTTGCAGCAAGTGATCAAAGTCCATCTGAGAATTAGGATCATGATGGTAACCCATATTATTTTGGTCAAAGTTTGCAGGCGCTGACTGAGTCCTGTGGTGATTAGGGGCTCTCCTTGCTCGTAATTTGGGTAACTTGCCAAAAAGAGTAGTGTCTTCAAATAGTTCCAGGGCATACGGAACTGAGCACTCATGTTTAAATACTATGAAAGCATAATTGTGAGAGGCACCGCTTCTGTCACATGGTATAGTAACCTTTTCCAGGGGTCCAGCCTGAAAACCAGACAATTCGAAAAAAAAAGCAAAATTACAATTGAAAGTATGAAATGAAGAGAAGAGACGTCCCCTCCAATACAGGGGGCCAACACGGACTAACTCATGGAAATCTGATAAAATTCAGAGCAAAAAGAGAATCCAATTCAAGTTACCTGTATAAATAGTTCATAAAGGAGCTCTTCGGTAACTTTACTGTCCAAATTGCCGCAGTAAAGTTTCCGCACCTCTTCGTCGGATTCGCCCATTCTGCTCACAGCCCGCAGCCACAGCAGCCCACCAGAATTTCGGCGTCAGACGCCCCTACACCAACCACTTCAGTCGATCACAATCTGTCAATTGCAATGATAAAGGCACTGAGACAAACGATATTTAGCAATCACGGAGAACACAACAATAAAAGCTTCAAGAAACCTAACCTGATCTCGTTGTTTTGGTACCGGTCGGTACGATGTCGATGTTCCTGCAGTCGATTCCAGTCTTACCAGCAGATTTATTTACACCCTTGTTCTTAAACCAACCTAAAATTTGTTGACAGCGTTACGGTTGTGAAAATATACGCGAGGAAACATGGGGAAAGAAAAGAAATTGGGAGAGATAATATTCATTTCTCTAAGAACTTGGTTAATCTTTTGTTGGTATACCTCTTGTTTACCTGATGCTTTTGTTTTGTTTCGCTTCTGCTTGTGCAGGTGAACTTGGGACTTGAGACACCGGCTTATCTAGAGGATTGCTCGGTTGCGGATCGTTGTCACTGAATCAATATGTCACGATTTTGTTCTAAAAGTCTGCTGGCATACGCGGTTGCTCTGAAGTCATGTCTCAGTTCTCCACTTAACACTTGTACAGTCGCCCGGTACAGTGTGGGTGCTGGAATGCAGGTTAGTATCCAGTATTCATAATACTGTAATATATGAGAACTCTACTGTTGTCATATTTTGTTTTACTTATCGCATTTTTGAACGTATATTTCATTAGTTTACTTGAATTTGAACTTTTTGATACCTTGTCTAGAAATGTAATGTTTGTTGATGGTAATCTTTTCCACTTTTAGGGAGGAAAAGAAGTAATAGATGGTATGACCATTAGTTACGTTCGAGCAGGAACGGGCCCCAAGACAGTTTTATGTCTCCCAGGAGCACTTGGTAAGATATCAACAATAGTTACCTCATGGCCTCACAAGCTGTTACCTTCATCCGCTTAATAAAGGTCCCCCCCACCCGCCCCCCTTCTTTGTTTTTGTTTAGGTTCAGCTTGGACTGATTTCAAACCCCAGTTAGAACAGTTGGACAAAAGTAAGTTCACTATCATAGCATGGGATCCTCCTGGGTATGGTTTCAGTCGCCCTCCTGATAGAGATTTCATGGGTGACTTCTTCCATCGAGATGCTGATACTGCTCTGAAGCTCATGAAGGTATGGATCTATGTCAGGTGGCATTTATTGCCAATCCTTATGTTTCATGTTCCCTTTTCCTTTTTTTTTTTTTTAAAGGTGTTAAAGCTGCCTAAGTTTTCTATGCTAGGATGGAGTGATGGTGGAATAACTGCAATAATTTTGGCAGCAAAGTACCCCTTGCACATCCAGAAATGTGTTATTTGGGGAGCAAATGCATATGTTTTGGATGAGGAAATAGAAATGTACAAAAGTAAGTGCGAACTTTAGAGTACATACTTGATATTTCAGTGCATTGCATTTGTTACTTCTTTTTCCTACATCGTTTATAGAAATTAGAGATATCAGCACTTGGTCAGAAAAAATGCGAGCTCCATTGGTCAAGATGTATGGAGAAGAATATTTCAGGAAGACTTGGGAAGATTGGGTAGATGCTTTCATAAGAATTCACAATCAGGGTGGCGACATCTGCACGAAAGAAGCCAAATTAATTCAATGTCCATTGTTTGTACTTCATGGGGACATGGATCCTATGGTTGCCCGTGCGCATCCATTGTTTTTTTTGAGTGAAGTGCAGAATTGCAGGTAAAACTGCAAGCAGTCAAACTTATAACACCACACCTAACCCCAGACCTGACCATGGCCTCCATTCTCATCTTTGTTTCAGAACATACAACTTTCCTGATGGGAAGCATAACATTCATCTCCGGTACCCAGAAGAATTCAACAAACTTGTGTCAGAGTTTCTTTTGACCTATGTACCAGGCAACCAGTTTCAACGAATTCGGGGTGAACCACGATAATGTTGCCCATCTGTGTGTTGCTTGAGAGATTGATTGTTTTCATACATCCTCTGCTTTCTGTACCGAAGTGAATCAAGTGAGGTGTTGGTCACACTTGTGAAAAACAACATCATGTCAGTAGCAGCGAAAGGAAGTTTTATTAGCATCCAGTTGAATTGAGTGGTTGTAAGCCAGCACCTGTCAGCAGCTGATTGTGGTTAGATAAAAATACTATTTTGAATTATGAGAATTGGTGCCATTAAATGATGTGTAAACAATTTCTTTGGCATAACCTGAGGGGCTGATAAGAAAGACTCACTTGAAGTTGTTATCATTCTGTAGAGAGTTGATTAAGAAGAGATAGCACTGGTGACCACACATCATCCAGTATGACGATTGGTTTCATCTTTACATTTCCAATCAGGAATCGGTCAATCCTATGCTATGGTGTTGACATGATTAACATATTTATTTCTTTGTACTTTTGAATAGGCACCTGTCAATGTCGTATATTGATTTTGTGCTTTCTACAATAAATTGTCACATACCATTTGGCACACTTTCATAAACAAAAATTATTGAACTTCAACTTTCAATACATCATGGAATTAGGTGCAAAATGTACCTGATGTGCATTTGAAATCTAAGAGACAAAATCGTTTTACCAGAGAGCCAAGGCTTCTTGAGTATCCTGTTTATTCAATTTTAGTATGCATTTATCACAGAAAAGGTATGTGTGGTAGTTCATTTTCCCTTTGGAGATATGAAGTGTTAATCAGGACTGATTTGGGGTTTACAAAATTTATGCATAGACTTTCTTTGAACAAATTCAGTCATCTCACTGAATTACATTTGTTTTTGGTATTGGTGGTTCAACAGACTGATCTTGTGCAGTGGAAATTAGTTTCGCTCAAGGATAAACTTTCAGTTCCACATGTATGTAGGAGGTGTAAAACCCATTAATCGTAAAACAGCACAGCAGATAAATTACTATGAATCTTACCTTTAGAAGTATCGACTAAAAATAAAGGTAGACATTTTAATGTTTGTTATATTTTTGTCATGATTCTCACTCCTTGTACATTAAGGTTTTTACATAGTGCAGAGAGCTCTTGTCTCTTTGTAGAACCGAATGGAAAATCCTCTGACAGCTTGTGTACCACAGCATTCCCTGTCAAATGATAGTTTTACTTATGAAAGACATTGATTGGATTCAAATCACAATTGCCGTACAGTAGGATCTCTACAGAAAACTCATCATGATACTGTACAAACCATAATAGGGATGGAATCATGGATTTGAGTTACAGACATAAAATAATCTTTTCATTTAATATTTTGTATCATAAGAAAATTCTTAGACATGTATTTTACAGTTCATAATGCTTTGAGTGAATAGTTTCAGGTTTGTGCGCATGTACCTTGTACTCTATGCGCTATATATGACCAAAATATTGTGAGAAAACAGCATCTTTCTATGAAACAATAATTGAGTCATATTAACTTTAGTGCATTAGGTATGAATTGTTTGAACAGCTTTTCTGATCCTGAGCTGAGATGGCCGAGACCTTACTTCCTTTGACTCCTCTTTGTACAACTTAAAAACCTAATATTTCCTTGCACTTAATCAGTAGAAAGTAAAACACATACTCAATTTTCCCTTTGAACAAGAATAATGTACCATAGATATGTGGCATGTTGGTTGCTTTGATATGTAAACTGATATTTGCTATTCAAGCAATATCCTTTTCTCTATAAATTTCATGTTATCTATGGAATGTCAAAAGTAACAACCAACCTGAGGTAAAGGGACTCGATGGAAGACTTATTTCTACTGCTATGAATATATATATCTGTATCAGAACTTTCACTTAATTATTCACACTGATTTTCTTTCACTTCACTGCTTCAACCTACCTAATTGTATAACTGATGATCAATTCAGTAGCAAACCACTCATCTTACCATTGCTTCAGAAAGCAGTGCTTAATTAGGGAAAATTCTGAACAGGAAGGCAATCTACAATTTGCTTGAAGAGACAGAAAAGTGTGGCAATAGATGTGAAATAAATTTAGTTTTAATTCTATCATCAACATACTCAAACTTCCTGACCCACAAATTTGGGGATACTAAAACCAAAATTTGAGTGCATCCAAATCTATACTGGTTAAATTATCTTTAGCACTGGCCTTGCCAATTTGTTAGCCATGTTCTTATGTTACAGCAGCATTATCAACTTTCTTTTCCACGCATTTTCATTCAAACATGTATTGTACACAGATATTCAATTATGTACCAATTCTTATTTCTATTTTATTGCAAATTTAAATTCAGCAAATAGAAGTAAAAATTATGAATGTCAATATCTAAGAAACTAGACAGGTGCTTAAAACCAACTCATGCGAGTTCAAAGAGCAAATATGTACTGTAAATGTATAGGTAGAAAGTAATAAATCTGCATTTAAGAGAAGGAGAGAGAAAGGAAGAATATAGGAAGAAAGAGAGGGTGGAATGAAGAAGAAGTCAAAATGACATGTAGGAGTTTTCTGAAGAGGTGTAGATGAAGAGAAACTGTTGCACGTAATGTACGGTACATTTTTCTTGTTACATGAGTCCTTAACTTTTATTTTTGAATGTTTTTTCATAATGGCATCCAAAAACTTTTTATATCTGGCCTGATACTAAACTGATCTGTTACTGAATCCAGTGCCTTTCACAATGCTACCAGTAGTGTTTAAAGTACCCTGTTGTAGACAGATCATTTTGTATCATTACTGTTATAACTTGATTTTTAATGAATTAAAGTTTTTATGTCTACAGCAAAGTTTGTACTGTCCCCGTGACTTTCTGATTTATTTCGTAGGACATTAAGTGTCAACTTCTATATTTTCAAAATTGTTAATTGCTAATTTCACAAACATGGTACATCTTTTCTCCCTTTCCTTTCATCCACATCATCAACGTTTTCTCTGCATGATAAGCCTGCCTTCCTTTCCCTCTCCCCCGTTTATATGTTTTAGCATAGACAATATGTACAAAAAGAGATGTTCACACGATATTCTGACACGGTTGTGGAATTTTAGGAATCTTCCTGATTGTGCTTTGCAAGTGCAAGCAAGATCATTGTGAGCTCTTTCTTATTGATCTTGCCATCTTTGTTGTAATCGACACCTTGGAGAATCGTCTCTTCGAATTCCCGAAGATCAGTGGCATCATAGTCCTGGAACACACATGCAAATAATTGCAGAAATCAGTAAATCTGATAAAACAATATAGCCTTTTTCTAAAAAAAATAAAAATTACCTTTTTTACAAGTTCCAAGAGGTCTTTCAGAAACCCTCGTAGCTCCTCATTCTCAATCGTTCCGTTGTTGTCCTTTACAAATGAAAGGATTACATTTCAAACGCGAATTCAAGCAGACCTAGCGACCCGGGTGCGGCTGAGCAAGTCCGGGCCGATTGAAAGGCAGCCCAAACCACTACACCCGACCTCTTGTGTGGCCCTCCGGTCCCCAGGCCAACATACTGCTGTCGGATGGGTGGCCTACCCTTGACTCTGCAGGCGCTACCTGGTCGTCGACTCGCCGCACCCACAGGGTCAAGGGTAGGCCACCCATCCTACTGCAATGTTCTGGCCTGGGGACCCTGGCGAGATGGGTGGCCTACCCTTTTTACTGCTAAATACATCGTGCACTTACGCGGTCATAGAGCGCGAAGACTCGTTCGATGTCATCTTTCGTGAGCTTGGTGGCACCCTGTGAGGAAAACCACTTCGATTAGTATTACGTCATCACGAAGGTCGGTCGAAAATTGAAATTGCAAACGCATTCCGAAATGTTATACCCACGGAGTATGAAATAAATACGCTAACGCGCATACCTCTACGTTTTAATAGGGCCCGACCATTCACTCATGCGTTACTCGAACATTTGCAAAGCGGTGACAGGCGGGTATGTGTGCGTGTTTATCTAGCCGAGAGGTCCGAAAGCGATCTACTCGATGCCATGCGATTCTGAAGTGTTCAGAAGTAAAGATACGGTCAAGAAGGATGGCGGTATAGGCAGGATAGAGAAAAGAGGAATTGCAGGTCTTAACATATTCATTTGAATTGTGTTAAAAATAGTAAAACATTTGTGGACTGCACACACAGCTTGTATTTACAACTGTGCCAAAAAGTATTTTGGCATTATTTGGCTGTCCGCTTTCTGTTAAAAAGAAAACGAACTGATAAATCGGCCTTACTTTTACACACTTTCCTTTCCTCAAAGCCTAGTGCACGTCATGAAGCCATCACTACCGTAAGGCTGGCAACACCCCAAACAGCAACATATCTCTTTTTTATTTAAATAATTTTAAAAAATAAATGGGACAGATTAATTACTCGCCGGCGGGGAAAGGAGCCGGCCCGAGCGGCGCGGCGCGGCAATCCAGTCCCTGCCGGCGAGTAGGACGTTTTGCTTGGTGCCTCACCGGTAATTTTTTTTGTGGTTCAAACATCTTGAAAACGCAGTTTGGTGTTGCCAGCCCAGATTATACATGTACATATTAAGAAACAAATATATATATATATAGAGAGAGATGCGTGCTCTGAAGCCCTGGATTTTACTTACTTCCATTCCCTCCTGAGGGATGTTCAGTGACAGAAGGCAAACTTTATGAGATTGGCGGTCCACAGAAACATTAGTTAAGCTCCCCGAGCCGTGCCGTGCGAGGGGCACTCTCTGCCCACCGCACGCTCGGGGAAGGATTACGGAGGCAGACAAGAAGAAGAAGAAGACAAGGGAAAAGAAGAAGGTCAACATGACAGAGAGAGAGAGAGAGATAGGGGCACAAGGAGGAAATAAGTGCAGTCCGACAGAAGCCGAGTCTACTGTGTGAAAGACAGAGAAGGGAACAAAAGGAGCGAGATTACAACAAAATCAGGCGAGGGGTGGGGAGGGGGGGGGGGCAGTAGGCAGGGGCGGCAGGAGCGGCTGAACGGTCCTGTGTACACTGGGTGGCATCTCCTTGACTTTGAATATTAATCATTCGGAGGGAAATCACTCTCGACACGCCACAGATACAAATGACGTCACGTTCCAAATGCATGGGAGGGTTGGATTAGCCCCGTGACAATGGGAGGGAAGGGAAACGGCAATTATCGTCCCGAAAACGCGTGACGTCATTTTTTGAACGACCCCTAATAGTAAAAACAACGACACGGAAAGACAGTTTCAGCGGTGCACAGCGAAGAGAACATCGAGTGCGCAAGGGAGCGTTCATCCGTTACACGAAAGCGTGAGATTGTGAGCAGGATCGGGGACCGCTGCCGGCACACAGCAGGGCTCGCGAGGACGCCCTCGTCCTGCACTAAGACTCTAAGGACGGAGGGGCTGGGACCGCGGCCCCACTGGAAGGCAAGAATCATTGAAATGTATACGGAGATCGGGTCGAGTGCGATGCGGCATCACTCACCTTGAATACTTGTCTGCAGAGGAAGTTCTCCTTCACCGGCAGCAGCCTGCAAACGACCAGGAGGAGAGACATGAGTTTGAGGAGCCGGGGACAGAAAAGTTGGCCAAAAGTCTGATGAGGCAGGGACCTACTTGGCCATCTCCGACAGTTGCAGGCGGCCGTCGTGGTTGGCATCAAACACTTGCAGCTACACCGGGGAGAGAGAAGGAGAGAGACAGAAAGGTAAAGTAAAAGAATGTTACGTCATCTCTGAAAGCTGAACCCAGGACTGAGCTGCCAAGTACTGAGAAAGCTCCATGGACGGAGTGGCTTACCATGGTATCTGTGTACTCGATGAGTTTGTCCTCGCTCACGTCATTGATTTTGGCCTCCTTCAGCAGGTCCCGCAGGAAGTTCTGCGGAAAAAGATGACAAAATAAACCGACTGAGACTGACTGGACACGACACACGGGGTGCGGCTTTCGGTCCACATTTGGGAGCTGCTTCCGGTCCGGCGGGGTCCCGCGGGGCCTCTTGGCCCCATGGCCTCTTGGCCCCATGGCCTCTTGGCCCCATGGCCTCTTGGCCCCATGGCCTCATGGCCTCATCTCGCGGGCGCCGTCTGAGTGGCGCAGCCACGCGCAGCGCTGCAAGGGCACAACTTCCCTCCGCTACATTCTGACAAGGTTGTCCGCCCTGCAGCGAGGGGCCCCGCCCGCCGGAGCTGGAGGCTGGGTGAGATGAGAGTTACGTCTGCCTCTCTCACACACATACACGTCGTGCCCCTTTCTGTCCTTGTCCATCGGGCTTATGGCGAGAGAGAGACAGAAACTAGAGATATGGCGGGCGACGGCGGCGGCGGCGTCTCAATGCCAGGTCCAGCCCATCCCTTTGGGCCCCGAGATAACTCCAGGGACGACGGTCCTCTTCCATTCCTCTCTCTCTCTCTCTCTCTCTCTCTCTCTCTCTCTCCCTCTCCCCCTCGCATGCCCTGCCCACTCTCAATTTCAGGGAAAGGGAGAAGAAACATTGACACACGTGGAAAAGTTCGGTGCGGGAATCATTCCGAGAGGCTCGTCTTGATCTGATTGAGTATGGATCTCTCGGAGGGGCGACGTCTTCACGATCGTTATTGGAAACTCGGGGAAACATATACAACAAATAACGCGTGAAATCGACGGAACTGCGAACACGGCTGGGCTGCTAGCTGGATGTGCGACACAGAGACAACGAGTGTGCAGGGTGAGGAGGTCAGTGAGAGCGAGAGAGATGGAAGAGTTGTTCAGGTCTGCAGGACCGCCACGGTGGGTAGTGGGGGGGGGGGGGGGGGGGGCTGGGCACGTGACCGGACTACGCTAGGGCGCCCGCAGAGGGTCCCGGGTTCGAATCCTCACAACTGCGGCGCCAACACCGACGCCCTAATATACGTGAGTTCGTTTTTTTCGACCGGCACAATGCATCCGAATCGGCTCGTCTCTGTCGCGAAAGGAATACAGAGAGACAGAGAGAAAGAGAGAGAGAGAGAGAGAGAGAGAGAGAGAGAGAGAGAGAGAGAGAGAGAGAGAGAGAGAGCGTCCGGAACCTGACCTGCACGACATCCCTTTTCCTATCTGAATATACTATTTCGGATTCCTCGGCCGCGCTCTGACTATCTGTCTCTAGCCGTCTCTCTCCCCGCCAGTCGCTCTCTCTCTCTCTCTCTGTCTGTCTCTCTCTCTCACACACACACACAAACACCACCACCACACCTAATACGTCCAGTCAGTGTGCACGGCGCCTGCCGGGTGGCCGCCACGGCTCCCGGCACGCACGCGTGTCGCGCGGGCTGGCCTACCCAGGCGCTCGCAGGCGCCGTGCTGGGAACGTTGTAACACTTTATTCATTTTATTTTTATTCCTTTAAAAAAAATGTTTCTCTCCCCCTTTCGTCGTGCGAATGAGGTCTCTGCGACTGAGTTTGGAAGCCAGAAGGGAAGGGGGTAGGGAGGGGGAAAAGGAGGGGGGGGGGGGGGCTCGGTGTGTGCGGTTAATAAGGACGGACGAAGATGAAATTAACGAACGAACGGGTCGGGGTTCTGAAGCAGAGTGATATCGGATTTATGTGTGTGAGAGAGAGACAGAGAGAGAGAGAGAGAGAGAGAGAGAGGGGGGGGGGGGGCAGAAGATGTCGTTTAAAGATCAGGATCGAGGGATCTGCGATGATACAAGGAGCCAAAGAGAATGGAAATGGAGGATTGTGGGCGCTGGCGGTGGCCGTGCAGAGCTGGGGGCGGCCCGGGGGTGACTTGAGGGCGGCCCGGGGGCGGCCTGGGGGCGGCTCCAAGGCGGGCCGCCGCCGGGGCTCGGCGTAGGCAAGGGGCAGTAACTTACAGTCATCGCAAATCTCAGCGGGGGAGAAGGGGGCTTGGCGCTGTTGGAGACGAACGGTCCTCTGGCCCGCATATGTATCGTGCCCTGATACATCTCAGTTAGACAGAGAGAGAGAGAGAGAGAGAGAGAGAGAGAGAGAGAGAGAGAGAGGGGGGGAGGGGGGGGGGAGAGGGGGAGGTCCCGGGTGGGCTAACACCACACGTCGGGGGCGTTCTCGTGGCCGTTCAGGGGAACCCCGGGGCACGCAACAACACCAGCGCGCGTTCGGAACGGCGGGCGGAGCGTGAGGAGATCACCCCCCCCCCCCCCGCTTTCCTTCCTTCCCTCCCTCGGCCCGCCCCTGCCGGCCGCGGCTGCAGCGACGACGGCGAGGCCGGAATGCTTTTAAAACGGCGCCCCGCCCTCCGCCGCGGCCGTTCCTCGCGCTTAAAACAACAAGGGAGCTGTGGCCGCGGGGGAAGGGGAGGCGCCCTCCATGTAGTACGAAACAAAAAGGAAGAATAACAAAAAAAAAAAAACACAAAAAAAAAAACGGAACCCCTAGCGTGCGTCGCTTTTCGGTTCGGCCGGCCCGGGCTGCGGCCTGTGTAATTCCCCCACTTTATTCTACATATGCAGGCCGGTAGGGGGGTAGGGGGTGGGGGTGGGGGTAGGGGGGGGGGGTAGGGGGTGGGGGTAGGGGGTGGGGGTAGGGGGTGTAGGGGGGGGTAGGGGGTGGGGGGGGGTAGGGGGTAGGGGGTAGGGGGTAGGGGGTAGGGGGTAGGGGGTAGGGGGTAGGGGGTAGGGGGTAGGGGGTAGGGGGTAGGGGGTAGGGGGTAGGGGGTAGGGGGTAGGGGGTAGGGGGTAGGGAGTAGGGGGTAGGGGGTAGGGGGTAGGGGTAGGGGGTGGGGGTAGGGGGTAGGGGGTAGGGGGTGGGGGTAGGGGGTGGGGGGTAGGGGGGGGGTAGGGGGTAGGGGGGGGGTAGGGGGGGGGTAGGGGGTGGGGGTGGGGGTAGGGGGTGGGGGTAGGGGGTGGGGTAGGGGGTAGGGGGGGTAGGGGGGGGGTAGGGGGTGGGGGTAGGGGCGGGGGTAGGGGGTGCGGGTAGGGGGTGGGGGTAGGGGGTGGGGGTAGGGGGTGGGGGGTAGGGGGTGGGGGTAGGGGGCGGAGGCGGAGGGGGAGGGGGCACGGCGAGCCCCACTGCCCCGACCGGCGGCTCGGCTCAGTCCGATCGGAGTTCTCAACTCGCAGATGAAATTTGATAGCCCGGGTAATAAGGGAGTCCGCTCCAGGGTGGCTCCGAACACTGTCCTCTCTCTCTCTCTCTCTCTCTCTCTCTCTCTCTCTCTCTCTCTCTCTCTCTCTCTCTCTCTCTCTCTCTTTCGCGCTCGAGGCTCGCTTCCCGCCAGTGCCGCTAGAAAAATGCGGGAAAAGTACATGGCCCGGGGACAAAGGTAAAGTGTTGGTGGGCGGCGGACAGCGCTGCAACATTATCGTCAGAACCAACAGCCAGCAGGCAGTGTCGACTTCCAAAATCAACATAAAAAAAATAAATCCGTTACCTTGCCGTTTGCGGCTTTTTTTTGTTTTAATAACGGCGAGGTGAAACTCGATCGCTGCCGTACCGCGCGCGTCAAAGTCCTACCCTTAAAAAGAAACTGTAGGCCGCACCACAGGCCCCCTGAGGGGGCCCTCATTACAACCGTACCCCCTCCCGGCCTCGGGCGTCGCGTTCCCTTCGGTTAGGCTAGCTTCCCTGTGCGACCTTGTGCCGTACGCACCTGTAAAAACATTTCGTCACGTGACGTTAAATATTGACGACGAAATCATATCTAAATCACCACTTCGCGATTTTCTACCGTCGCTTGCAGTATTCAGGTAATTCTGGCAGAGCGTAATGAGCTAATAATACGCGTAATAATTCTACAAACAAACTAATAGAAGCGTATACGATTCGTGTTGTCCTCCCGCCCGGCCCGGCTGCAATCGGCCGCGTCGTCACCTGACAGTGTCGGACTTTGTTTCACAATTATGATCAATTGCCCGATAATGAAGCAATGAGCAGAAAGCCAATGGAATATAAATGGGCTCATTTTCGCCCGGCCGAAACCGCTCGCCCTCTCTCTCTCTCTCTCTCTCTCTCTCTCTCTCTCTCTCTCTCTCTCCCTCCCTCCCATCCTTGGCGTTCTCTGTTTCTGTCTCTGTCGGCGCCCTGTTCAAATGATAATGCGCCATCTCGATTCCGTTTTCGATAGCTCGATCGCATTTCACGGCGCCCCGCCTCATACGGGGCTGCCTCCGCAGCAGACTCGCTCCGTCCCTGTCCCGCACACATGGGGCGCGGCGTGTGCGCGCGCGCGTGACAGAGAGAGAGAGAGAGAGAGAGAGAGAGAGAGAGAGAGAGAGAGACGGCCGGCCGGACAAGGAATGAGGCGTCTGGAAACCGCTTGTGTCGCCCGACTGCGCCCGCGGCGGCGGCGTCCGCAACGGCAGCAGTCCGTTGCACTCGCACACCCCGGGGGAGGGCGGTCTGTCGCGCTCACACACAAGGCAGGCAGCCGCGTCCGCCTCGGATGCATCCCACGGCGGCGTGTAAAGCTGGTTCTGAATAAAACATTTCTCACCCCCGCCCCCCCCTCCCAGCCAGCCCCCGCGTGCCACCTAAGCCCCCCTCCCCCTCCCCCTCAGGGAACTTGCCGCCACTGCCACCCTCCTGACCCCGCCCCCCCCTCTTGGTATAACCCTCACCGTCATACCCCCCCCCCCCACCTCCTCGTAAAGGAAGCTATGGATGCGAGTATCTTAGAAAATAATAATGAAAATTATCACCGAATATTAACCTTGAGCTCGTCGGCCTCGATGTACCCGCTGCCGTCGGTGTCGTACTCCCGCCAGATCTGGAACAGAACAGACAGAGTCATGCCATTAATCTGACAAGGATGCCGCAAGTCGCCCCCCCCCCCCTCTCCGCACCCAGGTTTCTCCTCTCCGGGCACCACCAACATGGACTCCCCCCCCCCCCCCGGCCCTCGCTGCTTCCACCGAGGACCCGCGCTAAATTTTTCATCCACAGCAGCATATTTCCCAGAAAGCACCCTCCCTCTCCCTGCCGTCTGATTGGTCGGCACTCGGCACACAAGCTACCCGTCCGACGGCCGCGCTCTCTCTCTCTCTCTCTCTCTCTCTCTCTCTCTCTCTGAAAAGGGACCAGCAAAAAAGGAAAAGAAAATGAAACGAAATTCAAATTTCTCGCAGCGCCGCTTCAAGCGCTGCCTCTGCCTGCTTGAAGAGAAAACATTCGTCCGCCCGCCCGCGCGGAACGTTAGATTTTAAATTATTTCATGTTTCTAGAGGGCTCGCGACATCGCGCGCAGGGTAGGATCCGGGCACGCACGAAGCGAAGGGAGGGAGAGAAGAAATACACAGAGAGAGAAAGAGAACGAAAAAAAAGCAGGTCGGGGAGTGAAAGACAATAACCGGCGTAAGAGGGGGGAATTTCCATACGGGCTGCGGCCGAGACCGTGGCGCTGTCCTTTATGACCCTCGCCTCCAGGGCAGGTGAAAGGGGCTGGAGGGATAGATTGTAGGGGCGAGGGTGCCTTAGATGATTGAGCGGCAGTTTTGCAACGGCGCGGCGCCGGCTGGCGCGATGGGCGGCTGCTGCCTTTTGTGGGTTTGGGAGAGAGAGAGTGTGTGTGTGTGAGAGAGAGAGAAACGAATATTCCGACGGATCATTTTTGGCACTCAGACATGGCGTCATGTGTCGGCGCCGACCGCGCTTGACGCGCACGAGATAACGGGAACAGGCGCGCGGACCCCTCGGACTAGAGAGGTAGAGAGAGGCGAGAGAGAGAGAGCCGGGAGGCATGTGTGGAATGTGGCTGCGCTGCCTCCCCCGGACTCTGAAGACTTTTTTGCCCCCCCCCCCCCTCCCGCGGCCTCCTCCCGCCTCCTGACCGCTTGCCGTGTTGCTTCTTGGGGTGGAAGAAGGAAAGGCGTCCGTCCGCCGGTGCGCGGGCTCGTCCGTCTCTCTCCCGCGCACACGCGCGGTCCATAAGGCGCGACAAGGATGGGAAGCGACGGCAAAAGCAGTGACGTAATATGTGGCCGGTCCCCGCACGCAGTGTGCCGGGCTGGGGCTACGGGGGGATGGCCGCAGCGCTCTACACCTGGAACGGAGGGACTCATAGTCTCTCTACATCAGAGTCTCTCTACCTCTGAGCCTCTCTACCTGGAACCGCCCGCCCGACCCGAGCCCGGCCTGGACCGCGGGACCGAGGTTTTGCTACCTCACACCCAAATCTCCCAACCGCATTCGGCGCTGCTCGGGCAATAAGTTCGGCCCGAACAGCTCATGCCCCCCCCCCCTCCCCCTCCTTAGCTATGTCTAGCGCAGAAACTGCTTGGAAAACGCTGGCGTCGCTATGTAGCGCAAGGAGGGACCCCAAATCGTTTCGCGACTGCATTGTTAGACGGCACTGCTAAAATCGGTTCTTGTTTAACAAAAAAAAAAAAAGACTTTCATTCTATACATCTAACCAACCAAGACCTCGGAAAATAGTGCAGTTTCTGGCGGTGAGGCGTGAGGCACCCCTCTTTTATACTTCATCGACGCAGACTAGCCGTCTTCGTGGACTCACCTTCATGAACTCGACGCTCGAATCGAGAGGGTTGTCGAAACGGAAGAGCAGCAGGAAGTTCTCCTCCATGGGCAGGAGCTGGGCCAGCTGTGGGACAGAGAGGCGCCGCCATGAGCAGGGACAAGAGCGGGTGCGAGAGGGACGGGGCATCGCGGACCGTGGCGGGGCGTGGAGGGTAGTACAACATCGTGATTACATCCGCAGCACACAGGCCCCCCCCCCCCCCCCCCTACTATCAGATCCCGTCCCCCCTGGGAGAGAGAGAGAGGGGGAGAGGCACAGAGAGAGAATGAGAGAAAGGGAGAGAGAGAGAGGGGGGGGGGGGATACTCCCATATGAGGAAGTTTGCTGGATGTGCGCTTGTCCATCGCCTCTCCGTCCCTCTGTCTCTGTCGATCGCTCTCTCGCACACACACACACACACATACCTCAGCGTCGGCACGATTGGTATGTGTGTGTGTGTGTGTGTGTGTGTGCGCGCGCGAGAAGTGAGCGAACGACTGACGCGTTGTGTAAGTCATTGAGATTTCCACACAACCACACACACACACACACGCACATGACGCCCGCAGAGAGAGAGAGAGAGAGAGAGAGAGAGAGAGAGAGAGCAAGAAAGGGAGGGTGAGTGAGAGAGAAAGGCCTTAAAGTCGCCAGTGGCCCGCCTGCTGACCTGGCTGACACTACCGCGGTGTGATCCGGTTCAGGTTTTCTCTTCACAGCCGGCTCTCATATGTTTTTGTCGGCCCTCCGCTGACTATACCGCGACTCCAAAGGTATTTCGCCGGCTCCGCTCCGAAAGCCGCTCCGAAGTCGTGACGCCGTGCACATCCAGGGCCGGCGCCGTGTCGCCCCCCCCCCCCCCCCCGCCGCCGCCGCTGACACAGCGTGCCGCACCGCGCCGCACCGCGCGCCGGGCGTCGTCTTTGGCAGAAGCGAGTTTTGTGTGCGCGTCGGCACGGCCCGCCGCGGCCCGCGTGCCGCGCGCCCAAAGTTTTGCCGGATCGACTTAGCATAAGTTGCACAGGTGGGGGTGGGCCGGCCGGGGTGCGCGGCACGGTAGGCGCGCGGACCTCGTGCGGCGTGCGCAGCAGCAGCAGCTTACCGAGAGCCGACGTTCTAAAGGGCAACGGCAGCACCGGACGGGTCGCTCTCCGCACTCTAAAAATATTTTTCGTCACTTCACGAAAAATTCACTCTTAGATTTTGTTCAAGATTTTTTTTGTCACACGTGTCGTGACGAAAAATCGTCACAAAAAAAAAGAACAATTGTATCTAGGAATGATAGAAAATCTTTTTTTTGTTTTTGAGCGTTTAGCTGGGAAGTGACAAAAATGTTGTCACTGAAATATTTCGTCACATGACGAGAAAATCGTAACGTGACGAAATATTTAAGTGACGAATATTCGTCATCAATATTTATTGTCGCACGACGAAATATTTTTACAGTGAACCTGCCAGCGCTATGCGTGAAGCGATAAGCCGTCTGCTAGTCGCGGGTTCGAATACTGACGACATTAGAATAGAATCCATCCTCTCTCCCTGTCACTTTCACTACGTGTCCGTCTGTCTGTCTCCCTCTCGGGCCGTAATTTGTGAGGTGTCCCCAGGAGACGCGAGTCTGGCACTCGGCACGGCACCCAGCCATCCCTTCCGGACGCGAGTTCGATCAATCAGACCATCCCCTCCCCCACCCCCACAACCTCATTGCCAACCCTCCCCCCTCTTCCACCCCGATGGCTCGTTCGTCGCCGTGTCAACAAGTTGTCGGGGGTCTTCAACGGCTTGCCAGTGAGGGCCCCCGACGACCCCCTCCCCCTCTTCTTCTCCAACCCCCTCGCGTTCGCGCTGGGGCCTCGGCCCTCAGGGTGACTTCCGGTTGCAGGCTCCGGTCGCGGCGTCGACCTGGGGGGGGGGGGGGGGGGTCTGCACTGTCCTGACACTCTTCTCATGGAAATGTCATGCAGCTGTCTCTCTCCCGCTCATCCTTGCCCTCACACGCTGTATCTGCATCCTTGTCGCACTCATGCTCCTGTCCCCTCGCCTCCTCAGCATCAACAAAACCTCAACAGAATAATGAAGGCATATTTTGCAGTTGTGGCGCCCCAACCTCCGCCATGCATACCCGTCACTTAACTCTCACTTAGCTGCCCGGCCGGCCCGGCCCGCCGCCGCGTCACCGTCACACGCAAAGTCTCGTCCGAAAAGACTGCCCCTCCCACCGGCGCTCCCAACAATGCCGCCGTGGCTGCGCGGTCGAAGGGGCCGCGCCATCGTGCAGCTAGTCGCAGGTTTCAATATCGGAAACTTTTATATTTTTACTTTTTTAAAACTTGCATTTAACGTTACTGTTTATTGCAAAACGCTCGTTGTTCGGTTAACTTAAAGTAACTATTAAGTATTAACTTTAATTTTTTTTAAAGCATTTTTAAACACAAGCATTGAAATTGGTGCCGAGAACCAAGAGTTTGTTGCCACAGCACGAAAGCCCAGAGATGTAAAAGAATTGTTTTTTTTCTGCGTGCCGAGCTGCGGGCGCGGGCGACACGGGGGCGTACCTGCCAGTGTTTCCTCCCCCCCCCCCTTTCCTCTTCCTGCCTCCCTCCAGTTATAGCGAACACCGGCCAGTGCCAACAACGCCCAGACCTTGTGCACCATGGACCACGAAAAGTTTTGAAATCACCGGAAGGGGTCTCTACTCTCCCTCTCACCCTCCCCCCCCCCCTCTCTCTGTCTGTCTCTCTCTCTCTCTCTCGCACACACACACAGACAGAGTCTGTGTAACACTGTGGCACGCCCGGGCAGCATTTACAGTTGCTGGCCGGCAGCGGGACGTGCCCGGCTTTCACCGGCCGACCTCACGCCGACCCCCCGGGGGCGGCGTATCGCAGGTGTGTGTGCCAGGGGCCGGGCGGCGGCGGCCAGTGCCTGGCCCGAGCCCACAAAAACTCGGGCTCAACTAAACTAACAGAACACTGACAGAGGGGGCAAAAGTGCAAAAGTTGTGAAAAGTACAGTTTCCGTGCGTTATTTTTATTATTGTAATTTTGTTTTCAGCGAAACCGGTGGGTGAAATAAATTACTGAGTCTTTTGCAAGTTTTCCTTAAAAATAAAGAATTTGGTGCTTCAGAGTGCGCTGGCCGGCGCTTCTGGCGTTAGGCTGGTCCTGGCCACAGGCAGGGGGAGGGGGAGGGGGAGGGGGGGGGGGGGGAGGGGCGCTCTGGGGCCGCCAGCGGTCAAGGGTCCCCCAACTCATGATTCATCCGATGCTTGCTGCGCTCCCCGGCCGACCGTTGGCGCGCCAGCCTCCTCGGGGGATTAGCCCAGAGATCAGCTACCGGGCCCGGGTTCAACTCCCGGCCGCCCCCTCCGCTTTTGCCCCCCTCCCCCTCCCCTCCTCTCCCCTCTTGCGGTGGTGGGCCTCTGGCCACAATTAGTTCGCAGTAATCTCTCTATTGCAAACGATCCCCGCCCATCCCCGTTCTCTCTCTCTCTCTCTCTCTCTCTCTCTCTCTCTCTCTCTCTCTCCCGAACCTCCTCCCGAAACAAAAGGAGCCACTAATTGAGTTGTAATCCACTGGAAGACGACCGAGAGCGAGAGAGAGACACAAAGAGAGAGAGAGAGAGAGAGAGAGAGAGAGAGAGAGAGAGAGAGAGAGAGGAATGGAAGGCGCTGATTTTGGCGCCCGGAGGGAGACCGATTGGGAGAGCAGATTCGCACTCTGAATCACAAAGGCGGCCGAGGTGGATTCGTTTTCTGTAATTCTCCAGACCACTTTTGTCTCTAATTCGACGCGAAACACTGTCAAAAAATTTTTTTTTTGGGTCAGGATTTGTCTTCAGTGAGGAGGGAGACGAAGAGAGAGTCAGAGAGAGAGAGAGAGAGAAAGAGAGAAAGAGAGAGAGATAGAGTGCAGGTGCAGGGGTAGGTCAGAAAAGAAGTGACGGAGGGCGCCTCCCCCCGGCTTGCGCGGCCCAGGAGCCCAGTGGGAGGACACGGTGGCCGAGGCTGCGGCGGCCGTCACTAGAAATGACCCCTCCCTTTGCACACCGCTGCCGGAGAGGAACGTCCAGAGATGGAATCGTGAGAGAATTGTTGCGGAGAAAGATACGTATTACAGCCCGTCGGCGGGGGCGGCGCAAGGCGGCGCAAGGCCCTCAGCGCGGGCTGAGAAATGTAAATTAATTCCTTTTACACAGGGCCTTACTTCGCTACCAGAGCTAGAGAGGCAGAGAGGACGTTCTCTCTCTCTCTCTCTCTCTGTCTCTCTCTCTCTGTCTCCGCCCAGTGCACTGCCCTTCTCTCTCTCTCCTTCTCTCCCACTAATGAAGTCTCAGGCACTTTTCAAGCGGGCCGCGTTTAAAAATTTCCACGCGTTTACATATCGCTCTGTCCTTGTCTGACTTGGAGGCCGCGCGGGAAGGAGGTCCATTCATGGGGCTTCCACCACCCCTTCTACACCGCGACCGCCGAGGCGGAGGGTGGAAAGCGCAGGAGAAAGGGTGGGAGAGAGAAGCGCCGGAAATCAAGAGAAAGAGAGGGAGAGAGAGAGAGAGGAGAAAATTAAAATGAGGTTTAGTTGCGAACATTCACGGGGGTGTCCAGACGAAATGAATGTTGTTTTCATATTTTTCGCGCCTTGAGGACGGGGTGCCTTGCGCCACAAAGCTTTTCCCGAATTTTTGTCTTTTTTTTTTCGCGAGCTCCTCCGAGCCAAAGTCTCTGGGCGACATGAATAAAACATGGCGGCGCGATCTGCGCAAACACTTTTAAGGCATTCATGACGGGAGGATTAATTTGCGTCGAACACCCTCCGCACATAGAACTTAATGACGTCGAAGATAAGGAGACGATTCTGGCACGAGCAATTAAAAAGAAAATTAACACGTTTGGTGTTGAGTGACGTCACACTACTCACCTCACGGATGTCGATCTTGCCGTCCTGGTTGTCGTCGTAGGCCTCCATGAAGCACTGCTTGAGCTCCAGCAGCATCGCGTCCGACATGGCCTGCGGAGGAGTCATGGACAGAGTCATTAGCAGCTATCAGCAGCGACCATTGGCTGGCACGACCAATTAATTTGTTGATTTTGGCACCGAAAAGTCTATTTTTTTTACATATTTGTTTATCGAACTGACAGACGGAATCCGATGAAATCTTACTTCCCGTAATTAATTTTCGTTGCTTGTTCCGAAAAATTCTTTCCGTCGACTAACAATTTTTCCCGTGCGGAGCGGCGCTTCGAGATATCGAATGCGAGGGACCCAATCTCAGCCGGCTCAACCTGACGGCCGAGCGCTGCAGCGGTGCACCTCGTGAGCGAATAGAGGAGATGGATAATATCGGCTCTATCTCCGTGAGATTAGAGCCCCCCGCGCTCTATCCGCTCAATCCCCGACGACGTGATGACGTCATACGCCACTAATGCCGCACACACACACACACACACAGTAGGAGCGGGGACCGGTGAAAAGGGGCTCGAAAGAAGGGGAGCTTTGATAAACGGGAAGGGCTAGACGGGACGGATTGTGGGAGAAAATGAGAGGAGAGTGAGAGAGAGAGAGAGAGAGATAGTACGAGCTGGAAGGGTCGCTGCGGCGGCGGGTACCGGGCCCCCGTCAAAGGGGCGCAGGAAATCAAAGGGCAGCGCGGCCGTCTGGCTGTGAAGCCTGCCGCCCTTGTCGGCCACACACGCACACAGATGCCACATACACACAGACACCACACACACACACACACACACACACACCACTCTCCCACACCAACACACACACACGAACGAGAGCGGTCCCCTGCAATTTGAGGCTCTCCTGTGTGTGACAATGCAGGCATCAGCCGGGCCGTGAAATGGAGTGCGAGAAAGAGAGAGAAGGACAGACGAGGCTGGGCCGTCTGATTGAAGGGATTGATGAACAGCAGCGGTCGGTAAAAGGCAGGTCAAATAAAAGGGACACGTCAGAGATGCGGACAGAAGCACCAATATTGCATACTCGGCAATGTGGGGGGGGGGGGGGGGGGGGGTGGAGGGTCGGGGGGGCAGGCGGAGCCATCGGATCGTGCCGCGGTAAACGGCGCGGGAGGCAAAACGTGTTTCGGAACGGTCGACGAGGAAATGACGTTTACACGGCCTTCCTGAAAACCACCCCTTCGTCCCTCCCTCTCATCCTCCCAATTCACCCCTAGATCAGATGGGAAACGTAAAAAAAAAAAAAAAATCACGCTAAACCGACGCTACAAGCCTCCCCCGCCTCATGTACGTATTTCAGACGGTGGATTTTCTTTTTCATTTCATTAACAACAAATTTTTATGGAGTTTACAATACTTTCAGAGTGTTCCGTAATAAATCTGGCCTGATTTCTGGGCCGCTATACATCGCCTGGCGTTTGATGAATGGCTGCGGATCTGCCAAAGTGAGGGCTGCATTCTGGTGTGCGGTCCGGTGCGCACTTCCCCGCAGAGTAAGCGAGAGGCAGAGAGGGAGAGAGGGAGAGAGGGAGAGAGAGAGAGAGAGACCGAGAGGGAAGGTGTGACTTCCGTAGCCAGAGGGTCATAAATCAACTAGTGAACGCTACATCTCTCTCTCTCTCACTGTGCAAACATGTCCGACGATATGTCGCCCACGCACACGTTTTCTCCCTGTCCTTCCCTCCCCTGGACTAACCGAGGGATCCAAACATCCGTCTCTTTTTATTGTCTTTGGGTGAGCCGGAGTAGAGTGGTGCTGCAGGACGTCAGCTTTTCGTCGGCTTTTTTTTTCAAGGGCCGCGAGATGCGAAGCCCGTTTGCCAGCACGTATGGGGAGGGAAAAAAAAGTGGATTTTGTCCTTCACCTCTCTCTTTCTGTGTCGCGGCCATCGATTGGAGCGACAGAGAGGGCTGCAGCGGGTGTGTGGTAAAGTGGTACAGTGGTGCGAAAGCGCGGCCTTCTGTAAATGTAACGCGCGGGGTGCCCGCTTTTTGCGACAATCACAGCGGCGGTCGCTTTATACAGGGCGGTGTGTTTGCAGCGGCGGCGCGGGTCGCACCGTAGGGGGGCGGTGCAAAAACAAGGGCAGTGGCCCGGCGGGGTGACATGAGGAGGGGGGGATGGGAAGAACAATGTCACCGAAATGTGCGGCAATATTTTGCTAAGGTGACCGCGATTCATGTTTTTGTCTTTCGTGAAAGCACTTGTATTTTTTTTTCCTGCCGCCTTAAAACACACACGCACACACACTCTCACTGATGTTTTTGTGATGCCGGAGTTGACACTGCCGCTGCTACCTGGGCAGTGAGTGCTGGAGCCCCGCCCCCCCCCCCCTCCCTCCTCCCTTCTCTGACCGCTGACCGCCGGCCGCACACCGCAGCATAGGCCCACAGGGTTCTCATGGCCCCACTGGTGGCCCCGCAGCCGTTGGTCCGGTGTGACTTTACGGTCAGTCACAACGGTCGTTGGGGGGCCCTAAACCCGACGCCTGTGGGCCATGACGGCGGCGCCGCTGTTTGTTTGTCTGTTTGTCCGTCTGTCAGCCCCGTCCCCAGCCGGTAGTGCGACAGAGACGACGACGACGACGGGACGCCCCATTTAACTGGAGCGAGAGAGGCGCCTGGCCGGGTATCCGTGGCTGGGCATTTCTCTCACGCACCGCCGCTGTCTGGGCCTGTCCCCCACCCATCATCGGCCACCACACCTATGCTAATGCACCTGGCCATGAGAGTAGGGCAGACAGTGGAGTGGCACGGGTGCAGCGCAGCAGCGGGATTGCAGAGACGGCCAGTCCCCAATCCTCGCTACTCCCGGAAACGTATGCACTCTCACCAGTTACTTACACGGATTAAAGAGAAAGGCAACGTCAAGAGTGTTCGGGCGCATTAGGCTGGATCAATCCAAGAGCATGTTCAAATATGAAAAAAATTTCTCACATATTTTCACAAATATGACACCGTGTGATTTCGGTGTTCACTCACGACATAGATTAAAGCAACCATACTTTGGAAACTTACACGGTTGTCACATTCAAGCTATCTTCGGCACCAATCTAGTGTCAAACCATGCGAGAAGGGCGCCCTTCTCTCATAGTCAAACACATTGCCCACCGTGGTGGAGCAATCGCGATCGAAGCATGGAAAATGCACTGTACGAATCACACCATGCCTGAAGCAGAGACTCACTCTGTTCAGAGTGCGGTCGCCGTGCGCGCAGAGTGAGCGAATCCGGACGTTCCGGACACAAGTGCGCCGTGGCCCCGAGAGCCCACGCCCAGCTGCCGCTCCCCTCCCGTCACGGCCCCCTTCCGTTCCTTACCTCGGGGCTGACGTCTGTGGCGTTGGCGCTGGACACGAACTCCCTCAGAAAGCCGTCCAGCTCCGTGCCCTCAATGTAGCCGTTTCCTGACAACACAAAAACATGCAAATCATTAAAAAAAAGGAACTGCAAACGCTGGCGAAAGGGATTAAGCCACTTTCGATTTCCATTCTCTCATTTTACTATGCGCTGTTCTCCTAGTCCGCCGCGCGGGGATTTTTCTCGGTGATGTTGGTAACCTGTCAGCATCGTTTGGGCCCCTCCATATCTCAAAGTTTTCCGCGCTATCACTGGGGGAAAGGTTGGCAGGGGGGCGCTAGTTCACGGGAGAGCAAGCAGTTTTCACCAAGCGACTCCCCCGATGCTCCGTGAAAACTTGTTTTAAAGTTTCCGAAGATTGCGAACTTGTGACCTGCGATCCTAATGCCCCTCCTGCCTCCTCGAACCTCCTCGCTCCCCTTCTGGCCCATAACACCTATTTTCTAGTTGCCGTAACCTTCAGTATGCGGGAAGCAGATGCCGAAAAGCGCAGCGCTTCCTCTTTGTGAATATCAGAATGCCGGGAGAATGGAAAGGAAAGAGAAAGTGGATGGGAGATGAGAGGATGGAGGACAAGGTCGGAAGGGGGGGGGGCACTCTTGCCCGCCTCACCCAGGAAAGTAGTGAAAGCCATGAAATATGGCCATGCACTCACAAGGAGGAGGAAGAGGGGGTCGCTGGAGACAACCTCATCTGTCTTGCAACAGGTGCAGCGGCGGGCCGTGGGCCCCGCAGCGACTGGCATAATTATCACCCACCCCTTGTCCATCCCCACGCGTGGCCCCTGTTACATTAAAGAAAGGCCATCAACACGTATTTAGGTCACTAGGTAAAACCGCGCACAAAAACAACATGGGCGTGTGCATAGAAGAGCGAGAGAGAGAGAGGGAGAGAGAGGGAGAGAGAGAGGAGAGAGAGAGAGAGAGAGAATCGGATGTGATGAGAGAGTGAGAGGGCGCGCACTCTCGGTGCTCGCACGCGCCGCACATCCGGCCAGCGTTTCCACACCAGTTCGTTCCCGTTCCTCTTCCTCCATCAGACGGCCAGCGTGTGTGCGTGCGTCCGCACCAGCGTTGTTCTTGTTGTTGTTCATGTTGTTGTATTCGACGGTGTTTTTGTTCGCGTTTGTGCAGCGGAGCTATGGACAGTGGCGGAATAAAACCGGTTCACATGGTCTGTCTGGCGTCCGCCGTGTTGCGCTCGGTGTGAAGTGTTGTGGAGAGAGAGCAGTGTGTGTGTCTGTGAGAGAGAGAGAGAGAGCGAGAGAGAGAGGGGGGGGGGGGGAGGCAGCAGCCCGAAGCGAACGCCATCTGGCTGTGAGCGCAGCGCCGTGGGGGGTCTGGATGTAGGAGGCGCTCTGCGAATAGCTGTGGTGGATTTTGCATTGCTTGGAGGGTAGGGGTGGGGTTGGGCGAGGAAACACGCTGCGGGGGGCACACAGTCTGCCAAACCAGGTGTACAGGAGGAGTGGCGGGTTGGGGCGCCGACGGAGGTGTCAGCTGGCGAGAACGAATGTGTGTGAGAGAGACAGAGAGGGAGAGAGAGGCGAGATACACCGGGAGTCACGACAAGGTAATTTGTCGGTGGGCGGTGAGAGACGGTTCCGTGTCCGCTGATTGGCCGCTGACATGTACGCGGGGCCGATCGAGCAAACCGACTACATGCTGGGGGGTGCAGCTGAAACAGAGATACGGCACAAACCAGTGTGGCTTTGACATGCCAGCCCCGGAGCAGGGGAGGAGGGGGGAGGGGGTGCAATGCGAGGGCTGGTATCATTTTCTGATCACATGCTCTGCACACGGTCTCTGCTTCACCTGGGAGTTTCCGGAGTTTCCGTCTCTCTCTCTCTCTCTCTCTCTCTCTCTCTCTCTCTCTCTCTCTCTCTCTTCCCCCCCCCCCCCCCTCTCTACCTTTTTCTCTTCGGCGACCAATGTAAGAGATGGGGCACTCGGAGCCTTCATTAATTCAATACAGTACCGTTAAGGGCGGCTCAGCCCGCTCTCTCTCTCGGCCCCACAAGGCGGCCTGGGCGCGACAAGGACAGGGAGAGAGGACTTATTCATGCGCTTGGCTGATTACGATTCGTTCCCGCGGCTCCCGCGGCCCAGCTGCCCCCGGCGCCCGGTTAGCACGAAACTAACGGGTCGATTTTAGAAACCTTTCACTTACAGAAAATGAATAAATAAAAATAAATCCACGTCCACCGAACGGTCAAAGTGCAAGGTATGGCAAAATTACCACTTCTCCCGTTTTTCACATGCTCTGTTTCTCCTTGGGCTCGGTGCTTTTAGCCTCTTCCAAGACTTAACGTGTCTTGGCAGGGCCGATCCCGCAGTGGCATCTCGGGCAAGGCGCCCGGAGCCGCTGCCTTGGACCCCCCTCCAAGCGGCCCTCGGATCGCGAAAGGTGTCACAAACTCCGAAGTCCAAACAACACTCGACGCACGCCGCTCACTACGCACACCCGCCAACTTTTCCCCTCTTAATTCCCTTTTTTTTACCGCCGTCCTAGATAAGAAAACCCGCACCTCCAATGTGGACGACAACATGAAACTGCAAGCTAAACTGTGGGTTTTGTGCAGAAAACTACAGTTTGACTGAGGGAAGAGTTGCCATAGAGAAGCAGCGGCCGCGGGAGGTGCGCGGCGGGGCGCGGCACACCCACCGCACCAGCGGCTGCCAAACGCTCCCTTTCTGCATCCATCAAATTTCCTATCGCAAGTCGAGGCGGCTGGGCGGCCGCGCGCGCGCCGAGGTGAGGGGACTATATCCCTGCGCCTAACGGGGCGAGCGCGCAGCCGATAGCCGGCTCCTGATAGCGCGGAGGCAGCGCCGTGATATCAATATTTACGGTTAAAAAGACCGTCGGCGTAAATTTACGACACCCGAGTCGCCAAGTTTGATAGCGGGTGTAATAGCCATCCGCGCGCCCGCCAACAGGAGACAGACAAGCCGAATCGTTCAATGCGGTTTTTACTTCAGGGTGGTTCAAGTCGAGAACGTAAGAGAAAGTTGCAGTGAAAGCTGTAAATCGATAAAGTGCTTTATGCGTTTTCACATTTTTACTGCCATCGTATCTAAAACATTTTACAATTCTGGGCCGAAACCAGAAATTTCGGTGCATGTGAGACGGTACATTTTAGTTACGCGCTGACGTTTGGGGGGGGGGGGGACCTTCAATAAAAATTGTACCTCCTCCAGTGCCCGGTCCCACTTCTAATGTAGCCGGTACATTTTTTCTTACAGTGTCTGTACTGCGACATGGAGGGCCTCTGGACTAGGGTGCTGCTACCGTGGCCCACCGAAGAACATTTCCGTTGGGCAACATTTTCCCAACAGTTTGGGCTGAGCGTCTTCACCTACAGCCTCGGGCCTGCGGCAGCGGCCCAGCGCCTCCCCATTGACCCCGTTGAGAGGCTATTCCAGATGGCCGCCGGCGCCCCTCGGCTCGGCTGCGCCCGAGGGGCCCCGCCGGCCTCTCGGGGCCCGGCCCGGCCTCTGACATGGAGGGCGTGCTGCGGTGCGGGGAGCGATTTGTCAACGCGTTGAGGAGGGTCGGACTGCCAGCCGATTCGAATGCCGCGGCGCGCGCGTCGAGCTAGCAAGCTTCTCGGACGCGTTCGAGAGGGCGCGGCCGCAGGCCGGCAGCACAGGGGGCGCGGCGCTCCGGACGCGGCGTTCCGGACGCGGCGCGTCTCCTAGCCGTTGTTTAGCAAGAAACTGCGATTCGGCCTCGCCGCGGTTTTGGGCTCAGGGGTGGGCGTTTTAGAGCCTGTTACCAGCCCCCTCCTCTCTCTCTCTCTCTCTCTCTCTCTCTCTCTTTGCAGTCTCTCTCTCTCTCGCTCCCGCGAAAATAAATTCCGGATAAGCGGCCGCGACGCGGATTCAGCCCGCAGCCCTTAAATCTCCTCGGGAACAAGTCCGCGGCGGCCGCGGGGGCCGGCCGCAGTGCTGCTGGACCGGGGCGGTTCACTGGTCCGGAGCGCCCCCACGCAGTGCGCCGCCGTCTGTTTCCCCTTTCCTTTTTTTCAAATATTTCTCTCTCTCTCTCTCTTTATTCATTTTGAACCGCGTTCCGTCCGCGTACTTGCCCACAACGGCACCGCTGCTCTCCCACCTCATAGCGCCCGACCAGCTGAGGGTAGGCAGCCAGCCGACACGTGCGAGCGGCGGGCGGCCCACCCCCGGGTCCGCAGGCGGTATGCCGGGACCACCTGTGCTTCTTCATACCCCCCGCCTTTTCGTCTTCCGCTTCCTCCTTCTCCTCCTCCCCTTCTTCTCGTTCTTCTTCTTCTTCCCTTCCCCATTTTTCTTTCTTATTCGCTGCCTATGTCGTCAGCATATTTTGCGCAATGCGACAGCAGTCGCACCCCTCCCCCTCTCTCCTTCTCCTCTGCCTCTTCTCTTTCTCTCTCTCTCCTCCCATATCTCTATCTCCCTCTCCGTCCCCTCCCCTCTTTCGCTCTCTATCTCTCTCTGTCCCTCTCCCAGGCCGGCCCGGCCACATCCTCTCGCATTAATCAATCCCCCCCCCCCTCCCCATCCCCGCGGCAGCCGCCGTCCCTTCTCATTTGTCGAGTCTGCCGAGGCGAGGTATCGTTCGCGACATCATCGGGAGACCGAGCGCTCGATAGCGGCGACTGCCGAGCCTAATGGTCATGTCTGCTCGGCCGCCTGCGCCGACGGCCAGCCGTGGGGAGTGGCTTACAAAAAAAAAAAAAGAAAAAAAATGAAACAAGACGCACACACGTGTGTGGCTTAGGAGGACGTGGCCACAACGGGGCCACAACGGCCCGCGTACTAACCTCGTATTTGAATTTGGCGGCGGGAAGTATGAAGGATGGCCCGCGACCCGAGCCTTGCCCATTCATCATGGCACAGTAATGAAGAGGAAAAAGGAGGGCAGGAGTCCGTCGTATGGAGAGGAGAGGGGGAGGCACGCGACGAGAGAGAGACAGAGTGAGTGAGTCAGCCCTCCGCGCGCGCTGAGGGGAGCGAAGGTCGCTTTCACATGGATTATGAAGAACACACACACTCCTAGGCACTTATTTGCAATTCTGATGCCCCCCCTCCCCCCAAGTCTTCGTATTGTTACAGATAGCTTGGGGGGGGGGGGAGGTCCTCGCGTGTTGAGGAGGGAGAGGGAGGGGGAGAGGCCAGAGAGTGAGAAGGAAGAGAAAGTGGGAAGGGGAACATTAGCGGCCACTCCCAGGAAGACCCTCCCCTTCCAGCTCGCTTACATCAAAAAGCTTCGCCTCGTCGCAAAAAAAAATGCATTTTGTTTATCTTCCGAAACCACTACTGAGGCCCTCGAATCATGAGCTCGAGCACGTACCAACACTCTCGTAAACATAGTAAGGTAAACGTGTTGTTTTCTTTTTTTATTTACAAAATGTTCTTTACAAAGCAATCGTCCCCACTCCCTTTAGCCTAGATGGACGTAACGTTAACTTAGCACGATCGCACGACCTGGAATCTGAAAGGAGATGGATGGAAGGAGAGAGAGAAGGCGGCGAGGGAGTGAGAGAGAGAGAGAGACGGCGAGACGCTGATGGCGACGAAATGTGTCCCGCACGGGTGTAACGGCCCGGAAGGAACGGCCACCCTGTCGCCCCGATGGTCCAATTTTTATGGATGGCCCCCCTCCCCCCCCCCCCTCTCCGCGGGGCGTCTGGGCCGCACTTCTCTGCCGTCTGCCTCGAGTGCCGCCCGGGGGGTGAGCCCCTCTATCTCCCGAATGTGACTCACACCCCGACGGGGCAGCGTTTGGACAGCGTCCAAAAGATGCGGGTCCGCGGGGCTGCCGCGAAAGAAGAAAAAAAAACAATGTTTCCAAGGGGTCCGGGAGGAATTTCAGCGAGGAAATTGTAACAATAAAATGTGGGAATGTAGGGAGTTTAGTGTAAAGAAGCCTGCGTTGGTACGGCATGGCTGAGCAGACCCTTTCTCGCTGTGACGGCCGTGCCCGTGAGCTGTGCCTGTCCTCGCTTCAACCCTTTCTCTTTCTCTCTGCGTGTGCCCCGTTGTCTTTCTCTCTCTTTTCCAGGGTGAAAGCGTCTCTTGGGAAAGGATGCCGTGCAGCAGAACCCGTTCGTCCAGGCTCAGGCTCAGACCCGGGCGCAAAAGCTGGCATTCGGATTGTCACAATTCGTTTTAGACCCCCTTCTCTCTCCCTCTCTCACCTCTGTATGGAAATCTGGGTGAGTGAGAGAGACGTATTGACATGCTCCGGAAGCATCCTGTTGCTCCGTCTCCCTCGCGGCCTCCGCCGGCCCCGCCAGGGGCTGCAGTGGGAGGGAGACGGCCGCCGCGACACTTTCGGCAGCGGCGGTTGCGTGCGCCGGAAAGCCTTGGGGAAGCGAAGGCATAGCGTGTGTCCGCGCAGCAACAAGTGAGGGAGACAGAGAGAGAGAGAGAGCGGACAACTTCTGTTCCCGTCTCACTCCCTCTTCCTCATCAAGTGGCATTGAATGGGTGTCACGGCCACTTCATTGCCTTTCACAGAAGGAGAGACAGTGAGTGAGAGAGAGGGAGAGAGAGAGAGGATAGCAAACAGTAGGAGTGTGCCGGATTGTGTGTGTGAACGCGCTCGTCACATTGGAAGAGTACACCGACTCGCAAATTGTTTCATGTGAGGGGCGCTGGGCTCAACTCTGTCGTCACGCGTCACGGAGCGTCACGGTGTACGTCACGCTCTGCCGCCCCGCCGCACCGCTGCCCTGTAGATTAGTTCCAGCTTCCGCCGCCGCTAGAGGGCGCGGCCGTCGCACCACCGCCTTCCTTTCTAACGAGGCGACGCGCGAGGCAAGCAGCGGCGCCCGAGTGCGACAAGGCTGTTGGAGCCCATACGCAGCTGTTAAGGCGCACGTGGATTCCCGGGCCACCCCCACCCCCTCCCTCCCTGCCTGCGGCATAAGCGCGAACACTTAAAAGAAGTAAAAGCGAGGGAAAGGAAAAAATAAAATGCAATCGGTGGTCCGCGCCCCGACATCGGGGCGCCCTGGGCGCCAGTTAACGGGGTCGGGAGGACTCGGCGGAGGTGCGGCCCGGCAAACCCCCCGCGGGGCCCCAGGGTCCCCACGGCCCCGCGGGGGGCAGCGTCAGCAGCGGCGGGCCGCTGGTGTGTATTGTGTTAAGAAAGGCCACCAGAGAGAGAGAGAGAGAGAGAGAGAGAGAGAGAGAGAGAGGGGAGAAAGGGGCGAGGGAGTGCAAAAGGAGAACTTTTACCCCAGAACATACTAGGGGGGAGGGGAGGGAGTGGGAGGCAGGGGAGGGTGGGAGGCAGGGGAGGGAGGGAGGAGGAGGGAGGGAGGGGCGACAGTCCTGCTGTGCGCGCTGATTTCAATGGAGCGAACTAGTTTTGTCCTCCCGGGAACCACCAAGAGGACAGAGAGAGCGAGAACGAGGCAGAAAGAGAGAGAGAGACATAGAGACATAGAGCGAGAGAGAGAGAGGGAGAGAGAGGCTGGCGAGCCCAAGAGACAACCCTCAGCCCCTCTGCAAGGGGTGCCAATTGTGTGCCTTGGCAGCGTCACCACGATTAGCCGGTTACTGCCGACAGCACACTGTTGCCAAATGGCGCCCAGCTCCGGAGACTCCACGCTCTTGCGCGCAAAACCAAAAAAAAAAAAATAATTCAAATACCCATGCTAAATTTCGAGTAGATACTGTGGGCCTACTGCTTAAAGAAAAACCATGTTTGCGCCATGGATGCAGGCGCGGCTCCAGGGGGGGGGGGGGGGTTGTGAAAGGTTTGGTCTGGAGCCGCGCCTGCATGGATGCTTACATGCGCCTCTCTCTTTCCTTCTCTCTCTTTCCTTCTCTCTCTTTCCTTCTCTCTCTCTCGTTCTCTCTCTCTGTCCGCTTCGCCCTGAGTCCTCCTCAAACGCAGCCAAGAATCAACAACGGCAACAACAACAACCAGCCAGCAGCACTCGACTAACTGTGCCCCAGAAGTTTGCCGGGAGAGCGTGGCGTGGCGGGGCGTGGCGCGCCGCTGCTGCGGGGCGCCGCCGGCCGGGTGCCTCCCGGAGAGCGTTTCGTGTATTAGAAGGCGACGTCGGCGACGCCAGCGCCCCCGAGGAGCCGAGGCGGCCGCAGCGCCAACTAAAATAAGTCGACCGAGGATAATCTGACGGGCGTGCGGGTTAGGAGAACAATCCCCGACCTGTCTCTGTCGCTCTCAAGGTGGAGGCGGGCGGAGCGTGGCGTCGGCGCCCGCTACTGCTGTCCCTCTCGCACTCGCTGCGCCGCAGGCCCTCTACGTCGCTCTGTCTCCCTCCCGCCCCACGGCGATCCCGCGGAAGAGACAAGGACAGCAGCAGGTGATGAGCTCCAACGGCCCCCGGCGGCCCCGGCCGGGACGTGCTAAGCCGAATTATATGGCCGACTGTGAGGCAAAGCGGGCAAAGCGCGAAAGAAAAGGGGAGGGAGGGGGGAGGGAGGGGGAGAGAGAGAGAGAGAGAGAGAGAGAGAGAGAGAGAGAGAGAGAGAGAGAGAGAGAGAGAGAGAGGGGGGGGGGGCAGGGGATCGGGCGCGCAAAATTTCCACCTCACCGCTCGCGGCGCCAACATTGCGCGCGCAAAAAGTTTGGGGAGGCGGACGGCACTGGGCACTCGGCCGGGAATGAGAGCCAATCTATTCCGTCTTGTCGACGCAAAAGAGGAACAAAAGCGGAACAAAGGCAGCGGCGCCGCGAGGAGCGGAACAACTCGGGGCGGAGGCGAGAACAACGCGCGGCGATTGCGAGGGATTCATTAGCGTGTGGGACTCGTGTTGTCCCGCGCAGCAGCGCGCGCAATTATCGGCGGCGGCACTCCGCGACCGGAAGCGGAAGCGGAAGTGGAGGCGGCGGCGGTCCTGCCGCTCCTTCGGCCGCTTCCCCGACGTGCCTTACGCGCCGGCCCTCCGCTGCTGAGCGGAGCTCAGGCTCCCGCTACAGCTTTTACAATCGGTCCTTTAAGTGTGACCCTTTTCGGAGTTTTCATGCGGAAGAATGAATGACTGTTTGTTTGTCGTTCTTGGCCGACCCCTTCTCCTTCCTCCTCGTCTTCTTTCTTCCTCTCCTCGCCGAGACGTTGATGTGTTTCCTGTTTCCGGCCCTTGCCGAGCGCTGCTGAATAACCGTGCGAGTCGTGCTGCGTGTGGCCGGCTGAAATGTACTGTGATTGGGGCAGGGAGGGGCAGGGAGGAGGGGGTCGGAGGAGGGGGAGGGGAGGGGGAGGGGAGACGGGCGCACGTCCCCCCCCCCCCCACATCTCGGATACGGGTCTTCCCTCACGCGATGCCACGAGGCCGTCCCCCCACCGCTAAATGTACGTTCCCTGTCAGCGCGGTCTGTTCTGCGGCAGCCGGCGGCGGCGGCGGCGGCAGCACGTCACAGACAGAGAAGGAAGTCTAGTTTAGCGGCGTGCACGCCTCCGCGCCGAGAATAAACTTTTGTACAAAACCGGGAGAGGGAGAGAGAGAGAGAGAGAGAGAGAGAGAGAGAGAGAGAGAGAGAGTACGAGGTGAAGAAAGGAGGGTCAGAGACAGAGAGAGAGCGAGAGAGAGAAAGAGACGGAGAAGCCGTGTGTCCTCGTTTTTCAAATCCGCGGTGCGCGTTGGCGGCGCGGCTCTCCAGCGTTGCAAAGCGCAGCAGCGGCTGCAGCCGGCTGCCCGTTCCGTCAGGAGCGGCGCGCGCCGCAGCAACAACTTTCCCGCGCGCACTCGACGTTCTTTTACATTCTCTCCCTCTGCCTCCCGCTCCGTTCCTCCCTCTCTCTCTTTCTCTGTCTCTCTCTCTCTTCATCTTCCTATATTTCTCTCGCTCTTCTCGGTCTCTCCCTCTCTTCCCCTCCTCCCCCCCCCTCCTCCCCGGGTCTATCTCTATCCTCATTTCTTCCCTGCTCTTTGTCTCTATCCCTGTGGCCGGTATTATTGCAGCCGCTGCTGTACCACAGTCGCATGACGTGGTTGACGGACGGCCCCTCCCGCCTGGCTGCGCTCCCCCCTCCTCATTCCCTAATAAAACAGCGCCGCTATCAGAGTCCCCCACAACGCGTGAGGCACAGCGGCGGCCCTGTGTGGTGTTTGCCCCCTGAATACCCGCGCCGATTGGAGGCAGCGATAAAGCGACCGCCGCTGCCCCCTTATAATCTTCAAGGCAAATTTCAGAAAACAACAACATAAGAATCTTGATTGTCGACGATTTATTGTTTTGGGGAGGGGGAGGAAAGCGGGAGGTGTGACATTGTTTACCCGAGACGGCAGCTCCATTTGACCGTCGTCGTTGGTTTACCCGAGCTGGGCCCCATTTGAGCGTCGCTGCCGTTCACTCGCGGGCCGCGGTTCATTCGACGGTCGTTCGTTTAGAACGCCGTTGCGGGTCGCGCGGGTTCGAAACCCGGCGGCGCCGCACCGCTCACCCGTTGGTCGCGTTTTCAGCCCGGCAGCCTGCCGATAATCCCGTGACGACCTGCGCACCCTCGGCAGGCGGGGGGGGGGGGGGGCTTATTTGCAGCAAAAAGCAAAAGCGGATTCCAGTGGTGCAAATACACGCCGCTTTTGTGACCGAGTAGCGAGCCCGTTAGCGGCCCTGCATCCTCTGGTGATTCATAGTGGTAGCGGCGCGCCCCGCGGCCAAACAACTCAAAACAAAGTGAAATACATCTCTGGCGGTGGCTGCCGTATCGCCTACCCGCCAAAAGCACCGCCGCCCTCCGCCATTCGTTCCCAGAACGGGATAATGAGGGGGGGGGGGTGGCGGACGGCTGGCTGGCGGGCGGTGAGGGGCAGAGCGGGCGGCGGTGTGGTGGGGGATCAGATACTCGTCCGCTGCTCGCACCTCGGACGGCACTGGGCCGCACCACGGTTGCGGTACCGCTCAGTGGAACAGAGGGGAGGAGGGGTGAGGGAATCCCCCGCACCACAATGACAGCCCGCAGGCATTTCATGAAATGTACGCACTCACAATACTTTACGCCTGAAGGTATGGGCAAAATGCAGTGCATTGCACCCCTTTACGCCGCTCCTGGATCCGCCCCTGCTGCGAAAAGCAGCACATATCTACATTCATATGTATCTATATATGTACCCATACACGAATCTATATCGCATATGCGTCTTTGTGTGTGAAAATAAATCGACTTTGTTGCGTGCGGTGTTTGAATCATTAACCGACGATCATACATGTTAGAGAGCCGGAGGAGAGGGGGGGGGGGGGAGGCGCTGTGGTGAACGTGTGCCAGGAAGTCTACCCCCGCACACCATCTACACAACAGTGCGTGTGTGTCTGTGAGGGGAGGGGGTGGGCATAGGAGGCCATGCACGCGCCGAGGGCCCGCCGGCCACGGCCATACCCGGGGCCTTTTGCCGCTGGTCGCAGAGGAAGGCCGGGGAAAGCTCTCCTTCTCTCTCCCTCTCGTTTGCTTACCCGCTTTTGTTTGTCTTCTTTCGCGCACCGCCAAGTGAAACTCGCTCGCCGCCCCGGCCCCCTTCTCTCTCTCTCTCTCTCTCTCTCTCTCTCTCTCTCTCTCTCTCTCTCCCCCTCTCTCTCTCCTCTCTCTCTCTCTCTCTCTCCCGCTCATGTGTGTGACGCCGCATATGTACACAGAGCAGATGCCCGCGGTAAACAGAATCACACGAGCTGACGGCTCCGCAGTGATTTAGCCTCCAGCGCCGGTCGCGATTCGACATCCGGCCCGCAGCATCCGGACGCGGGACCGGAAAGAAACCCCATCTCCGTACACCGAGAGGAATGCTTCACCCTGAGCATCAAAGTGTGCCTGCGTGCAGAATTTTCAAAATCCCACGTTCAAATACTTTCTCTCATTTTACTATTGTTTCGAACGCAGTTTCCCACATACAGCAAACAGTTTGATAATCGAATATTGTAAGAAACACGACAAAAATATTTAAGAACCAACTACTAAATTCAAAAGCAATTGCAAAATGAACGAACGAATGCGATTGGTTGTCTAATTATTTCCCCCGGGCACACTGCAGTGGCAGTGTGGCGCCCGCACTGCTTCCTGCCGGCGGCCCGAGGCCCGTAATGAGTCGTATTCCAGAGGCGCGCATAAAGCCGGGCGGGGCTGCCGGACGGCAGACAGGCGCACAGACACACAGCGGACACGCGGCGGACACGCGGCGGACACGCGGGGCACGGACCGTATCGCGTGCGCTGCGACACTGCTGCCGCCGCCGCGAGCCCGCGGGCGACACACGGCAGGAGGAAAGTTTAAAAGGGAACAGAATAAAATAAAATAAAAAAAACAGGACAACTAAAAAGTGAAACTCATCGCGGGGGGCACGCGAGCCCGCGGCCCTGCGGCCCCGCCCTCCTGTGGGCCCGGCTGCCCTGCGAACCCGACCGCCTTGCGGGTGTCATTCATTCATCCTCGTCGCGAAAATGAATGCAGAGGATGCGCGGCGCAAAGAGAGAGAGAGAGAGAGAGAGAGACAGAGAAAGAAAAGGAGAGACAGAGAGAGAACAGGAGGAGGAGAGGGAGAGGAAAAAATAGGAAGAGCGACAGACAGACAGAGATGAAAGGAGAGGGAGAGAAAGGGGGAGAAAGAGAGAAAAGGAAAGAGAGAGATAGGGGCAGAGAAAGAATATGATAGAGAGAGAGACAAAATGAGACAGCGAGAGAGAAAAAGAGAGGGAGAGAGAGAGGTAGAGGGCGCGAGAAGGAGAGGGAGGCGACGCTAGCGAGGCCGCACCGCTGGGTCGGAGCGCCCGCCGAGCGTAGGGTAGGCCGCGCGCTCATCAGCCGTGTTGGGCGGGCTGCCTACCCCCGCGTTCGCAGGCGCTAAGTAGCCGGGCTCCTGGCTCCGCTCCGCCGCTGCGCGCCGCCGCCGCTTTTGTCTCTGTCTGTTCGCCCGTCTGCCGGCTGTTCCGCCGGGCGCTCCCTCTCTATCCATCTCCCTCGCTCGCTCCAGATAAGTCGGCCGCTTCCATCTCCTTATTACACCACGGTCGCGTTGTGACGCGAGTTTGCGCACGCGCGGGCGTGTGTGTGTGTCTGTGGTGGGCGGGGTGTACTTCTGTGTGTCGGAGAGAGAACGCGGTGGAAGCGTCTCTGCTAGGATCCGTCACCACACACGTCCGCGCACTCTCTGTCTCTCTCACACACTCACGTGGCGTAGTGGTGCGTACAGCGTTAATCCTCTTTGAATCCTCGCGCGCAGGGCCATACACTCGCTTCTCCTTGTCCGCCCTCCACTTCTTCTCCCCTCCACACACCCACACACTTTTCCCTTACCTCATGCCTCGCATCGTACTCCGTCAGTTCTCTCTCTCTCTCTCTCTCTCTGCATGAATGTCTCCCGCTATCTGAACCGTGGCCGACCGTGCCCTCGTCACAGCCTCTGTCCCGCCTCTGCGCTACGCACAGCCTCAGTGGCCACACCAGCCCCCCCCCCCCCCACCGTGACCTTGACCTACTTCCAGCCCGACCTTGACCTTCTTCTCCGACGTCCGCAGTTTCTTTACCTGAGCGGCCGTCGGACATAGAGCGTGTCGTCCCATGGGATGACCGGCCATGCGCTCGTTCCATCTTACTGTCTCTGTCCCGCTCCACCCCTCGACACACTCGTTCTCCCTCCCCCTCCCCCCCCCCCCCCCCTCTCTCTCTCTCTCTCTCTCTCTCTCTCTCGTCCGATGTACTTTATCCGGGCTCCACGGGAGACGTCTCATATCTAAGAATGGCAGGAGGAGTCGACGTCGTTGGATATTGACTGAAATTAGCTGCTCTCTCGCTCGCTCCCTCTCTCTATATCCGTTCCATGCCAGTGCCAGCACCGAGCGAAATAACCCATCAGCCTGCACCACCTGGGCTCACCTGATCTGATAGAGAGAGAGAGAGAGAGAGAGAGAGGGGGGGGGGGGGGCGTGGAGAGAGACGGGGGAAGGCTTGGGATGAGGTCGGGTGGAAGCTGCAGATAGGCGCAGTGGGTGGAAGAGAGCAGGAGAGAGAGATATAGCAGGGGGAGAGGCACGGCAAGACGAGGACAGACGCGCGCCGCGGTGCCCTAATCTGTGCCCACGGAAGGGTCTGGGAAGGAAGACCTTCCGCAGCGCACGTAGCGTAGGCCGAGAGGCCCGGCTCGGGCAGGGCGGGGCCCTGCGGGGCGCGCCGCCGCCGCCACCGCCCGAGCTGGCAGCACGCTGGCAGCACGCTGGCAGCACGCTGGCAGCACGCTGGCAGCACGCTGGCAGCACGCTGGCAGCACGCTGGCAGCACGCTGGCAGCACGCTGGCAGCACGCTGGCAGCACGCTGGCTCCGTGCCGCCGCCGGGGCACCCTTGAGACGCCCTTGGGACGCCGCCGCGGCCACGGACCTGCGGGTTAGCCTGACGGGGACCAGGCCCGACCCGGCTGTGGCCGCCTGGCCCTACGGTGGTGCGGTCGGCGACGGGGGCCCTCGCTCGTCTTCGGCCGGCGGACCCCTGGCCACGAGAGTGACAGAGACAACAAGCGCGGACGTGACACGGCCACGGCCGGGAGAGGGAGCGGGAGAGAGAGAGAAGCGGTGTCACCCGGGCGGAGAGAAAACGGGTTTGACCGGCTTTGACATGGCTTGACAGCTGTCAACGCAGGCGGATTGCCAAGGCCCGGGCACGTGAGCTCCTCTCTCTAACTCTCCCCACGCCCCCTATCTGCCACCTCTCCTTCTCTCTCACTCGCTCTCGCTCCCGCCCTCTCATACACTATATGCGTCTCCTGGCACCACCAAATTGCCATGTCCACACAATCTCGTATTCCTCGTGATGTGTGTGTGTGTGTGTGTTTTCTGTGGACTGTTGTGTGTGTGTGCGTGTGTGTGTGTGTGCTCACGCCCCATCGGGCCCATGGTCATGGTCGCTGCTGCATGCATCCTGCTGCCCCCATTTACCACACACGAGGGAGGGAGACCGTGCCCGCCTCATTGGCTGCGATCCGTTGTCATGCTCTCTCACCCTCCCTCCACCCTCCCCCCCCCCTCTCTCTCTCTCTCCCTCTCTCTTTTCGAGTCCTCTCCCCTCCCGGCTGCTCTCGAAGTAATTAGCTGCGTTGGCTACGACAACAACACCAACAACAACAAGGACTGGCACTTTTTACGAGGCGGCGCCGCGCCATATAGCTCCGCGGTTACAGGGGCGGCCCGGGGGGGGGGGGGGGCTGCTGCGAGGGGGGGGGGGGGGGGGGCGTCTCCCTCCCAAATTATGGTCCGGGATCATGTGGGCGTGACGATAACCGCATGACCGAGGGGGCGGAGGAGGAGTGTGTGTGTGTTGGTGTGTGTTGGTGTGTGTGTGTGTTTGAGTGTGTTGGTGTGTGTGTGTGTGTTGGTGTGTGTGTGTGTGTGTGGTGTGTGTGTGTGTGAGTGAGAGGGGAGCAGCCTGTTTACTACGGCAGTAGGAGGGGGATTCTGCAGTAACTGGATCTTACTGTTCATCCCAGTGGCATGCGGGTGGGGTGACAAAGTAGGGGGGGTGACTAGCGGGAGGTACTATGGGGTGCCTCCCCCATGGGGTGCTTCCTAGGGTACCGTCCGTAGAGTACCCCGCACCACCCCGCTTCGTGCAGGGTGGAGGTGGTGGTGGTGGTGGGGTGAAGGTCGGTATGGCGTCTGGCGGGAAGGCTGGCCACGTGTATGCGTGCGTGTGTGTGTGCGTGTGTGTGTGTGTGTCCGTGCGTGTTCGGAGTACAGGGGTTGCTCCTCACACGCCCTGCGACGCCCCGCGAGGGGCCGCGGCCACGTCCGAGGCGGCGGTTGTTGGTAGTCCGGGCGCGCCCCGCGGCCCCTCCCCCGGCCCCCGCAGCCCCGCGCGTCCCTGGCGCAGCGCCACGCAGCGCTATCCGGACGCGGCCCCCGCTCGCCGCGCCCCGCCGCGCCGCACCCGGACAGTGGCCGGGGCCGCCTGCACGCGCCACCAAAGTTTCCGTTTGGAGAGCACTCAGAGACGACCACACATTCCCCGCCTCGCCGTCGTGTCTCCGTCTCTCTCGCACACAGAAACCGTTTCCGCTTCGCCGTGCAGCAGCTCTCTCTCTCTCTCTCTCTCTCTCTCTCTCTCTCTCTCTCGCTCTCCATCTCTCGCATTCGCACACGGCGAGTGGGGAGGGGGATTTTGCACTAGCGTGCAAGGCGAGGATGTGCGAAGACGGAGTGCGCGGCGCCGTGCAGGAGAGAGAGAGAGGGGGGGAGAGAGAGAGAGAGAGAGGGAGACAGAGAACGGGAGAAGACGTGGCAGAGATGGGGACCGAGGTGCGGCGCGCGGCGGGAGATAGAGAGAGACAGCGCACGTCGCGCATCCCTTGGGACATCCGCCGACCCAAAGAGACAGGTCAGGGGCAGAAATGAATTTCAAATGCCTCGCACAGTTGAATATCGCCTCTCACCGGCAACGCTTGTTTTCCGAAATGCAATATACAAACTGATATTGCCAGGAATTAATTGATGCGCCCACGCGAGTGGGACTCCTTATGGATCCATTAGATGCAATGGGCCCGTTCTCGCAAACAGCATACCATGATTTAAAATCAAAACTTGAATTTTTCACCTTTTATTTGGTTTTTTGTGTGTATTTCTTAACACTTAAAATCATTCGAGTGTGTTTTTAATTTCGACTATTTGATTATTTTATCGATTTTGTTCCGATTCCTTTTTGAAAGGGTGAACATGATTTTTTTTTAAAGTGGGGGACTCCTTGGGTGCGGGGCAGTTTGGGCTTTTGGTGGCAGTTGGCAGGCGCCGAGCCCTCCGAGAACTGGCCCCGCCCTCCCGGCAGCCCCGGGAGCCCCGGCAGGGTGCGGCCAGGCGCGGCCAGGCGGTAGGGTGTGGGTCTACTTCTTCTCCTTGAGGTGTGCGCCCTCCCTGCAGTGTGATATAGCGATCTAATAAAGGGGCCAACGCGTGCGCGCGCACACACACGCACACAGACACACACACACACACACACACACACACACGACACACACACACACACACAGCGTGGCCTCGGACCGTGTCGGGCGGCGCCGCGGCCGCGCGGTCACGCCCCGAAGCCTGGCCTGCCGTCGCCCGCCCGCCCGAACCCGCCTCTGGCGCCCCCCTGCCGACTCACCGACTCCGGTGGTCACCCGGGGGTCACCCGGGTTCGAAGCCCGAGGGGCTGGGTTCAAGTACCGAGGGTATCTGCGGGTTCAAACACCGAGGGTGGGTTTGAAATTGAGGCTCTACGGGTTGAAATACCGAGTGTCTAGATCAAAATTACGAGGTTCTGAGGGTCCGCGGGTTCAAATACTGAGGGTCTGTGTTCAAACACCGAGGGTCTGGGCCTAAATACCGAGGGTGTGGATACGAATGCCGAGGGTTTAGGAGTGCTCAAATTCAGGTTCGAATACGAATACCCTTACACTCTTACATACGGTGCTTGTCGCCCCCGGGCCGCTGTTTCCGGCTACGGCCGGGGCGTGGGGTCGTTCCCGTTAGCATTCGCGTCGCGGAGAGCGGGCTAACTGGCCGGGGCCGTGCGGTCGCATTCTAGGGGGCCGTGGAGCCCCCGTGCACGGCCGTGTCGTGTCCGGGGGGCCCGTTCTTATCGCTTATGGCGTCCGTGATTGCTGAGCAAACTACGGCCAGTGCCTCTCCCAGCCTCTCCGCACAAGCAGGGCAGGGGGGGGGGGGGGGCACATGACACACCCGGACTAGGCAGGCGGAGCCGGGCAGAGCCCCTGATGCCATCCGACGGCATGCTGTGTGACGAGAAAGCGTGAGTGACTTGCAGGGGGTGCGACGGAGAGAGGAGGGAGAGGAAGAAGAAGAAGAGGAGGGAGAGAGAAAGGAGAGGTGCAATATGACGGTCTTTGCTCTTTTCTCAGGGGTTAGTTTTATGGTCCAAGTCGTTGGCCGCGCGAGCGCCGCGCCGTCAGGAAAAGAAGGTACTACGGGGCTGTACAAGATAGGCCACATAAAAATTCCATGGGGAAAAAAAGAAGGAAGGTAGGTACATAGTGTTGGTACGTAGAGTGTGAAGGACTGCAGATGTCCTATTAAAAAGAAAGAAAATGTTTTGCACGGTTCTTTCGGAAATAATCAGGCAAGGAGTGCGCTCGAGACCGTCATGGCATGGCCACTTAGCTCCCGTAATGACCCACAGGAACTACCATACAGGAAGCCCCCCCGACCGTCGTCGCCAGCAGAGGTCCTGGTCTTGCTGGCTGTTCGGCGGAGAGAAGCACAGGATATTTTTCATTGCTTAACGAGCACGACGCCAAACTTTGCCGACCGCCTTCTTTTAATACCCTTATTCCCGTTCTTTTTTTTTTTCCTTATCCCGCTTCTGTATCTGCCACCAGCAGCAAAGCCATTCCGCACACTTTTTGATACACACCACGCTTTTACGAGTTTATATACCGCGGTCGCGCCACTTACGGGATGAAAAAAATTTACAACGGGCGTCATTGAAAGTAACCGCGAGTATTTAGGTTGGAAAACAATGAGCACGCCGACGCAACTTTGCTGTAGACAAATTTGAAACGAGACCGCCTGCACTCACCGTCCTTGTCGTAGTGGCTCCACACCTCCATGAACTGGTGGGCGGAGAGCTTGCGCAGCTCCCGGCTCTGGGGGTCCCGGTACTGCCGCATGAAGTTGGTGGCCTTCTCCAAGTTGAGCTTCTTGATCGCGGCCTCGGAGGCGGCGGTCGACATGGCGGCTGCGGACAAGACGAGGTCACGCTCACAACAGCTGCCGGGGCTCACCATGCTAATGCACAAAGTTTGAACCAAGAGTTGGACAAACACATTCGAGAAAAGGTGACCCACAACCCTCGACGGTAATGTTTTTTCGTTCGCTAAAAAATACCCAGACGTGTTCCCTGTGTTCCCTTTGACTTCCCACAGCAATAGTCACGTTTGCATAGTTGGACACACACTCACGCACGCTTACTGTCTCTCTCTCTCTCTCTCGCTCTATTCGGAGTGCTAAGTGGTGCTCTGGCACCTCCCCTCTTCCCCCCCCCCCTCCCCGCCCTCCCTGTACTTTTTCTCCTCAACAAGAGAAATGAAGGGTCAGGGGGGAGGGAGGGGAGGCAAGACGAAAACGGGAGTCGGCCATTAAAGCGTTTCGCACCATTGGGCCTCGCCGAGTTTACGTTGCGGGGGGGCCGTTTTCGCGCAAGGTCTGTCTGGCACTCTATCTCTGTCACACACGCGAGAAACAGCGGGCAGAGCGAGAGAGACGGGTACAGAGACGGTGATTCGCGGCGGCGGCCGAGAAAATCCAGTTATGAGTCTCGTGACCCAGTGCGCAGGGCGGCGGCGGGGCGCCAACTGAAACACCCCAGGGAGGGGGGGGGGGGGCTAGAGGGGGGTAGGTAGCGGTGCGTGGGTGTCGGGAGCAACTGAGACGCCCCTGGGAGTTAGCGGCGTTGTAGAAAAATAGGTGGAAGCCGCACTAGCTGATTTCCCGCCGGCACTTTCGCCCCAAACCCCCCGGCAGCCACTCCCCGTGCGCGGGGCGGGTCCTGTTACTAGAACCCTGCTTGTTATCCTTGCCCGGTCATCACTGGTATCACCCCCCTCCCCCTTTCGCTCGGCAGTGGACCAAGTTCCGGTGTCCCTTCCGGTTTCCGGCCGCCCCCCGCCGTAGTCCGGGTCCGTTTCCGACCTGGCAGTTCCCAGCGGCAGCGCCCATGGCAGCGCCCGCGAACCCCTGGCCAGTGAAGGCGAAGGCCAGAGGGTAGGGACTCGGGAATCAGGGTGACCGGACCAGAGAGGCGAGAGACAGAGAGCGAGAAGGGCAAGTAAAAAGAGACAGAGAAAGAGGGAGAAAGTCGAAAGAAAGGCGGTACGCGACCGTGCGGTAACAGGGTGACACCCGTTTCTCTCTCTCTCTTCTCTCTCTCTCTCTCTCTCTCTCTCTCTCTCTCTCTCTCTCTCCTCAGTTCCTCGCTCTATCAGTATCTCTCTCTTCCCCTCTCTTTCTCTCTTTGTCTTTCCCCCGCCTCCAGCGACGGTTCTAGGGCCCAGACAGTGCTGAGTCGACTTCCTCCTCGCAGTGAGGCGCCGCGCCAACGTTACATTTCTTCATTAAGACAAAGAAAAAACATACCCACACAAAGCCCAAGGAAGAAGTTGTGGTTTTCATTCATTTTCCCTGCGTGCCCTTCGGGTATTTATCATTTTTTTTTTCGCGAAATAAACCTACGCGTTGAAAAAAGAGAAAAAGAAACCGGCCGCTTTCCCCCTGCGGGGATGGGACTGGAAGCTCCCGCCAGCGCCGACACCACCAAAGTTCCCGCTCGCCATTACGGCCCGCGACGAAGACCCTTGGCAGAGGATCGTGGCCGCGGAACGATGGCGGCCGACCTAATTTTCACTGCGTCGGCGGCAACCGTGCGGACCTGTTTAGCAGTGCGACTGCATAGCAGGTGCGGACGGGGTAAGCGGAGAGATGTTAGTGTATTAGGGATGAGAGAGAGAGATGCGGAGTGAGGGGTAAGATAGACAAGGTAAAGGCGCTAAGGATTAGGGGTAAGAGGTAACGAGGTGAGGGGCAAAGTGGTGCGAGGGTGGAAGGTAGTGAGTGAGGGGTAAGGGGTGCGAAGGAGAAAGGCAAGGTGAGGGAAGAGATGAAAATGGTGAGGAGGGGCAAGAGAAGGGGGTACGGAGATACGGGGAGGGGGGAGTTGTGTGGTGAGCAGCAAGGAGTGGTGACGGGTGCGGTGCCGGTAGGCACCCCTGTTGCTCCGCCGTGGCGGGCTGCCTATCCCCCCCGGGGCCCGGTCCGCACCCAGTACACATGCACCGCTGCGCCCATCCGCCCGCGGAGAGCGCTGCAAATCGCAGCCCCCCCCCCCCTGCCCCCTCCCCCCTGTGACCCCCAGCTGCAGAGTCTGCCTGCCCCCACCCCAAGCGTCTCCGGGTGCCCCACCCCCAGTCCCGTGACCCTGCCCCTGACCCCCACCACACCCATCTGGGGGGGGGGGAGGGGGGGAGGGGCAGGATGCGGGTCATCCCAGGGGGGGCCGCGGGGGCCGTGGGGGCAGTTGGCTGCGCCACGCCTTGGCGTTTCCCCGCCCCCAACACCCCCGCTCAGACCGTGGCCTGTGGGTCGGAATGCCCGCTCTCACTGTCAATCGCGAGGGCCGCAGCGGTTTTGAGGATGCCGTCTATTTCTTTTTGCGACGGGCGAAAGCGGCTCGAACGCTGATCGGTGGACCTAGACAGGCTACGGCCACTACGACCCCCTTTAAAATGGATGTTGAGGTTAGGTTAGCCGGGTCACGTTGGGAGGGCCGGCGTCACATTATACATGCGGCCCTAAATATTCGGCCCAGCAGTCCGCCGCGGGCCGTGCCCTCTGGGGAGACACGGGCCAAGCTGCCCGTCGGGACGGATCACATTCGGATGCGAAACTTTTCCCCGCGCTTCCAGCGGGGCCCCGCTGTCGGCGCGGGAGGCTCCAGCTCCAGGCCGCTGGAGAGCAAAAACCCAGACGGGAAGGGAAGCTCTTCGCCTTTCTGCCGACGCGTGCGCGCCAAGTTGGCGGTGCGAGACTTTCGCTTTCGCCTCCCCACAGCAGCAGCAGCAGCCCCCACTCCACTCTCAAGCGCTCACTCTCACGCTGTCTCAGCTCTCCGTTACTGTTGTGTTGTACATCGCAGGGGGGGAGAGTATAAGGGGGCGGGGGGATTAGCAGGTGAAATCCTTCGCCCGACTGACCTCAGACATAAGGGATATTTTCCTCTCTCGTTCTCTATCTACATATCTATCTATCTGTCTGTCTCTCTCTCTCTCTCTCTCTCTCTCTCTCTCTCTCTCTCTCTCTCTCTCTCTCCCGCACTTCTCCCCGCGAAGGTTCAAACACCGTCGGATCCGTCTTCCTTCCTCGCTCTATTCAAATATTCCCGCTCCCGCGGCCCGCGCGACGCGACTCGTCCGCGGCGCTGTTCAAACATTCCCGCCGCCCGTTTCGCCGCGCCTTCTGGCACGGCGCCCGCGCTCCGCTGGCAGCGCTGGCAGCGCCCGCCACCGCCCCCCACGACGCGCTTCATGGCCGCGGGATTTTGAGCGCGCTATGCGCTCCCCGTGGGCGCGGCGGCTGTTCGCTGTTCGGCCCCCGGACACGGCGCTCGCCATAAGAGTATATGTGTGCGGCTGGTGGAGTGGGTAGTGGGTCGCGGTCCGCCGCCGGTGCCGAGACACACGCATGTCAGAGCGTTCGTGTCCCGCCGCCAGGCGTCGCCTCCCTAGTGTACCATAAGAGAGAGAGAGAGAGAGAGAGAGAGAGAGAGAGAGAGAGAGAGGGGGGGGGGAGTGGAGTTAGCGCCTCTCCAGGTTTATGAGGGGCGGAGGCTGCGGGGTTGGCACGCACTCAACACCCCCCCCCCCCCTCCGGCATTACCTGAGCCGCTTGCAGGCGGGCCGTGAGGCGCCTGCCCCCCCCCCCCCCCCCCCACACACACTGTCAGGATAAACCCACGCAGGCGCCTCGGAGGGGTGATCCATAATTTACGGAACCCCATTGTCTGCGATTTCGGCTCGCCGCTTCACTGGGAATGAAAGAGGCACGGCCATCGTCACAGGCCGTTGAAAGCGGGGGCGTCCGTAAGCTGCGTGACCGTTTTACATGGCGGGGTCTGGCGCTCAACATTCAGAAGGGAAATAATCTCTCTTGGTCGCATTTTCAATGGGTTGAATCGTCTCAACGTTTCTGCGCCTCAAATTTTTTAAAGTGACCCCAGCAGAGCGCGCGCTGCCTGCGTTCCGTTAAAATGGCAACATTGTGTCTTCGCTCATCCGCCGCCTGGCTGCGCTGCGAGCGCTGGCGAACGGCGGCGTCCGAGAGCCTCTAAATAAGACACTTACGCCGCCGCTGCCGCCGCCGCCGCCGCCGCCGCTGCCGCCGCTCACAGCTCGAGGAAACAGATTACGCCGTAACTTTTCATGGGATGGTTCCCCGAAGGCTATAAGGCCAGATAACCAGAAAAGTAGTAACGGCCGGGGCCGTTTGCCTAAGCAGCTGCTGCAGCTGCGCGGCACGCGACCCGACACGCGACCCGACACGCGACCGACACGCGTCACGCGCCACGCCCCGGAGGGCGGCCGGAGGGCGGCCGGAGGGCTGCTGGAGCCCCTCCTGGAGGTTGTTTCCGTTCAGTGACACTCGCCAGGCCATTCTCCGCACGACGCCTTCACTCAGGCTCCGGCGGATGCCCCAGCCGCCTCCAGCCGCCTCCAGGCGTGGCTCCAGGCGTGGCTCCAACGGAGGCGGCCACAAAAAAGGGCAACAAGATGTGAAGTGCACACGTCCCAGCCCTTACTCTGACATTCCGCGGCCCTTCTCAAGCCAGGGTTCAGTGCCCCTAGGTCAGCGACTGGAGAAGCCTGGAGAATCCCGGAAAAGCCGGCTCGCAAGGTGCCGTCTCACCTTCCTCTGCCATGAATTTTTGGAAACAGAGAGAGAAACCCAGAGAACTATCCCCAGGCCTTCGTGGCTGCGTCCTTCGGCGTGAAACGAACGGGTTACATTCTCTGCCTCACCAGAACGAGTCCACGGCTCCAGTGGCTCCAGTGTCCACTCCAGCTCAGCTCGCCTGGAGCCGACAGTATGGGAAAACCAACACCTCGAATCTGTGCTCCCCCAATAAGCCCTTCCAGGGCTTTCAGCGAGCTCATCGCTCTTCTCGCTCCCTCTCATTATATGGAGCCCATTATACTCTCTTTCCCTCTCTCTCCTACTCACTAAGCTCTCAGTGAGATATGAGACACCATTTCAATTAGGGGCTAAGCCATCGCTGATCCTCTCCGGGCAAGGCTGGCAGCCGGCCGCGAGCGCCCCGGGTTCAAATCCCGGACGGGTGCATCAATTTATTTTTTGGCTCTCTCCCTCTCCTTCTCCCTCATCGTCTGTCCATCCATCCCTCTCGCTCCCTTTCCCTCCCTCCCGAGCGTCCGCAACGTGAATAACACGTGACAGGGAACACGGCCTCTCTTTTTCTCCGTCGCTCTCTCGCGCGTGTGCGCGGCGTGCTGTGTATCTGTCTCCCTCTCCCCCCCCCCCTCCCCGCGGTACCCCCGCTGGCGCCGCTCGCCGGGACGTGATAGAACGTTATTTGATTGGCTCTCGGCGGCGCGGAGACGGGAAGGTCGGAGTGAGGGTAAGCAGAGAGCGACGCGGGCCTGGAAAAAAAGTTGAGGTGCGAGACAGAGAGAGAGAGTGAGAGAGAGGGAGGGGGGGGGGGGAGCGAGGCCGTGAACGACATTGCGACGGTACCAGCAGCTAGCGCCCCCCAGCAAGCAGCTGTCTGCTAGTAGGAACAGTAAAAAGAGGAGAAGAACGGGTATGAAAAGGATCGAGAAATAGAAGAGGAGGCGGAAGCATAAAAAGGGAAGTGTCTTACAAGCTAATCAGCTTATACGAGCAGACAATACGAACGCAATTATTACTCTCTCTCTCTCTCTCTGCCTTTCTCTCTATCTCTCTCTCTCTCTCTCTCTCTCTCTCTCTCTCTCACACACACTTCAATGATGGCACCCCGGACCCTCTGATTGGCCGGCCGTGATCGCTAATTCTCTCTCCTCTTCTTTATGCATTCCTTTCATCCCCGTCTCCGCCGTTTCCGTTTTTTCGTCTGCTTCTTTCGCCGCTGCGCCGCTGTTTTATTCTCGAAAGAAATATAAGGGTCGATCTCTGTATTCTCGGACAGTGGCCGTGGCCAGACCGCGGCATGTACTGGGACTGCGTCCCCTCCCCTTAACTCTCCGTCTCTCTCTCTCTCTCTCTCTCTCTCTTACACACACATACACACACCACACATCAAAATTCGTCCTCTCATTGTTACATCTCTTTACACGTGTTGAATGTGGAAAAGAGCAGCACACAAAGAAGGAAAAGTTGAAAAAAAAAAAGGTTGGGAAAGTGAGCCGCAGTGAAAGAATGAATCATTTTGACCAGAGCGAGGCGTACAGAGCGAGAGAGAGAGAGAGAGAGAGAGAGAGGGGGGGAGGGGGTGCGGGGGGAGAGAGAGCGTGAGAGAGAAAGAGAGGGGAGGAGTGTGCTGCGGTCCCTGACGGTCCCTCACGATCCCTGACGGCCCTGGCGGCTCTGCCTGAGGGGCCCAGCAGGGCGGCGGGGCGCCCTCCACTTTTTTCATCACTCAACATCGTCCCCCAAACTCCACCAAACGATGACGCTAAACCAGCTCGCCAACTTAACGCCCATTAAAACCCCATCTCGCTACGCCGGTCCTCCCACATATCGGCCTCTCTCTCCATCTCTCTCTCTCTCTCTGCCTCTATCTCTATCTCTCTGTGTCTCACCCACTCATTCTTACACACACAGACTCTCGCCGTTCATCTCTCTCTCTCTCTCTCTCTCTCTCTCTCTCTCTCTCTCTCTCTTGCATGCCTTGGGCTCTGTGGGTGTTGCTGCTACCCCCACTCCTCCGCTCATAAGCCGCATTTCCTCCGCACCTCGCACCCCGTCCACCACCGCACCCCCTCAGGGAGAGAGAGAGAGAGAGAGAGAGAGAGAAAGAAACGGGGGGATGGGAGATGGGGGGGGGGGTGAGAGGGTGGAAAGAGATAGAGCGTCCGCCGCTGTTCAAGTTGGTTTCGGCCAGCCGACCTCCGCTCCAAAATGAGTTTTGGCGGCAGCAGGCTTCGAGAGGCTGGAGAGAGAGAGAGAGAGAGAGAGAGAGAGAGAGAGAGAGAGAGAGAGAGAGAGAGAGAGGCGGTGCTGCGCTGCGCCTGTCGGCCGCCGCTGCCTCGCCTGCTGGCCCGGCCCGGGCGCCTGGCATTCCACAGGCCAATGCTGCCAACCGTCACCTACCAGCGCTGCCCCCATTTCTCTCTAAAATTCTCCTTGCGTTCCCGCAGGACCCTATATTTCTCACTCTCTCTCACTCTGTATCTTTCCCTCTCCCTCTCTCTCCCTCTCTCCTTATCTCTCTCTCTCTCTCTCTCTCTCTCTCGCACACCTTTCTCCGTTCGACCGCGGGAAGTCTGCTATTACAAAAGGACCTGATGATTATCGCCGACCGACCGAAACGACATCGGCAGCGCAACGCTGTCATCATAACCAGTGGGTGGAAGAGGGACAGCGATACGAGGGCGCGGCGGGTGAGCGAGAGAGATGGACGCGGTACAGGCTGGACAGAAATAATTAATGGACGTGGCGCGAGGGCACTCCTCCGTTTCTCTCTCTCTCTCCCTCTCTCTCCTGCCGCCATCTCCCTCTCTCCCCCGCTCGAACCCGCGCCATCTCTTTCCCTCCAGTACAGCGCGGGTATGAAAAAAAATAATAAAATAAAATGTTCCGTGACGGCAGCAGGAATTAAGTTAGGTAAGCGGGCCGGGAGTTTTCCGGGCGGGAATCCGGCTTGTGTCTGCCACGGCTGCGCGCGGAGCCCCCTGAGCACGGGCATGCGACTCGCGGCGTACACACCGCACCGAAAGTCAAGGCGGGGGGCGCGCGCAGCGGAGCCCAGTACACACCGCACCAAAAGTCAAGTCGACCGAGAGGGGCGCCCCGCGAGCGGCGAGCTCCCCGTGCTCCGCTGCCTCCGCTGCCGCCGCCTCGCAGGGCTCATCCGTGTGAGTCGGGCTGAAGTACACCAAGAAGGCAGGCGCCTCAAAGAAACTCACGGCCAGAGGGATCTCTTCCCGGTGCAGCAGGCGTCTTTGACGCATTGTCAATTTTGCTCGAAAAATGTTTTTCATGTTTAAGAAACCACTCCTTATAATAGGTGGTTTACCCGTCGTGGCGACACCGGTGGCGGCCGCGACCCCCCCCCCCCCTCTCTTTCTCTCTCTCTCTCTCTCTCTCTCTCTCTCTCTCTCTCTCTCTCTCTCTCTCTCTCTCTCTCTCTCTTTGCACTGAGGTGGAGTGACAGAGCGCGCTGTTATTATCGAGGCTCTACCGAAAGGACGCATTTCATTTCATTTTATTTTGAGAAAAAATCGTTTATGAAGTGTAATAATGCGAATAGAGCGGGGGGTAATATTGTGGAATCGGGGAGGGTTTAGCGGAGAAAAGGGCAAAACGGTCGCGGGAGGGTAATTGAGGGAAACGGCACAGAAAAACAGGGGGCGGAGGGGGGATGGGGGGGGGGGGGCGGAGCTGAACGGGTCCCTCAGGAGCCCCGGATGGGGCCCGGTGGTGCCGAACGGTTTCGCCCCTCACTGCGGGGGGTCTCCGCGGGGTGTCGTGCATCACACATTTCTGAGTACCGAGAAGCAGCCAGCGTCGGCAACGTGCGCCCCTCCTACTGCTTCCGCTGCTGCTGCGGCGGCGGCGGCGGCGGCCCACAGTAAAAATCCTACGAAGACCTGGCTTCGTATTACGAAGGCAGTCTTCGTAGGCTACGAAGAAAATGAGGTCTTCGTAGTATTCTTCGTATTACGAACCATTCCTTCGTAGCCTACAAAGGAATCCTTCGTGATGCGAAGGATTCTACGAAGACTTCATTTTCTTCGTAGACATCGTACTGTCCCGTGAGCCCAATGCCATGCGGCAGCGCTGCCAGATGACTGGCAACTGTTCGACCTGGTTCCACGACCTGGTTCCACCGGCAGCGCAGACAATAAAACACACGTTGGAAAGCTCCTCGCCCCCCCCCCCTCCCCGAAAAAAACCTTGCGATTTACGGTGCGGGTATCCGAACCGCTTTCATCTCCATTCCGCCTCGCTTCTATTCAATCACGAATCCGAGCGGAGCTGGGCTACTCTGCTGACGTCCGCCCGGAGGCCCCCCGACCTAATCACAGGAGAACCGAAAGCGGCCGCGAAAAGGGTGTGGCCCCCAGGGGCTCGCGGGTCCGCGGGAGCCGCGGGGGCCGCAGGAGGGGGGCGCTGTTTGAGTTCGCCTCGTGTTCTCGATGTCGGCTGCCGCGCCCCCTCTATAGGACTCACCCGGCGGCCAAAGGCGCTGGCTAAGAGGTAGCAGCAGTGGCAAGCAAGCAGCGCGAGGCTCGGATACACGAAATTAAAAAAAAAAAAAAACAGCAACATATGGATGACTCCCAGTCAGTCGCAAGGACCTGTCTGAGCTCAGCAAAATGTCTACGAAGAAAATGAAGTCTTCGTAGAATCCTTCGTATACGAAGAATCCTACGAAGACCTCATTTTCTTCGTAGCCTACGAAGACTGTCTTCGTAATACGAAGCCAGGTCTTCGCAGGACTTTTACTGTGAGGGTGCCGTGCCGCCTGCCGACGCCGTGGCGGGCAGCCCGCACAACACGCGTGCGCGGAGTAGGGGGGGCTGCCTACCCCGCGGGGGGCCCGTCCGACCCGTCCCGGCCGCGACGCCACCACGTAACTTCCGCTTCTGGCGATCCGAGTTTGGTGGCCGCCCTGCACCGCCTCTACTCTACCTCTCAAAATTCTCTGGACCGTATATCTTTCCAGACTCTAAAAGTCTTATAGTGAATTTCCTTCGTAATTACGAAGGTATTGCAGCAAGCATATTACGAACATGATTTTGTTTATATTAAGAACGTTTCCGCGGTTTTCTTTATATGTTACAAAGGGGAAAATTTATAATACGAAGAAGGAGATTTATATTCCGAAGAAAAATTTCATTTATATTATGGTTGCACTGAAATGTTTATAATACAAAGAAACTTCTTCGTAAGAATTTTAGGGTGCACAGACCAAGTCTGAACCGACAATTTGCTGCAATTTTCACAACCTTAATTAGAAAAAAAAATAAATTTATTTCTTACGCGTGCAGTCGTGTGCTTGGACCTCCTTTGCCTAATGTTTTAATGTGAACTTTTCGGCCAAAAAAAAGGTGGTTCCGACAAAAATCTCGATTTGATTTTTTTTTTTACTCTTTCTGGAAGAACCGACAACGACTGACAACCGGTAGACGAGCGGCGGCGGCGGCCTTCATGTTACAAAGCCGGGACGCTCCGCGGGGGGTCGATAGTCAGTACATAGTCCCAACAGCTCGATACGGAGGGCCGCGTGACAATCACTTACACGCACACCCACACACACACACACACATTCACACACACACACACACACGCACACACGATGCACTAGTGACAAGGAGCCCCGCATAGCGTTCGGCAGAGGCGCGGCGTTCCATGTCCAAAATGTCAATCCAATATTTACGAAAATTTCGTCGGTTGATTTTTGAGTTTTTCGACCCGCCGCCACCTCCGTTCTTTTGCTATATTTTACCCACCGTCCCTGAGACAGGCAGAAAAATGTGGGCGGGAGCAAAGAGCTGAACCCAGGCCGCCCGCTCCAAAGGCGAGCACGTTAACCACTGCGCTACCAGGGCACAGTAGTAATAATAATGTGCTCCGTCCACTCTACACTTGCTGCCCCCCGAGGGCCAGTCAGCGGTAGTGGCGCTGGAATTATTTTTTTTCGTCATAGTTTTGCTGACGGCACTTTATGGTCGATGTGGTTGCGTTTCTCTGAGAGTGTCGCTCAGCAGGTGCCGGGCTGCGTGCAGCGGCGCGGCCGGGCTCAGCGCCGCCGCCTATTTTCCGATTCATGAGAGGATGCAAACTCGGGAATTGAATGCGTCGCAAGGCGAGCAGCGCCGGCACCCGGGCGCCCCGCAAATCTACGTGCATTTTGGAAAGGGGAGGGGGAGGAGGCGAGCGGGGGGAGGAGAAGGGGGGGGGGGGGGCAGGTTGGCCTCATTCCACGGCAACGCGGTCTCGCATGGAAATGGCGGCCCGTACGTTCTCTGCGGGGCCGCCGCCGTCGTCGCCCGGACAAACGGGTGCTGGAGAGGGCGCGGCGGGGGTCCCGCTGGAGGAAACGGATGGTGTGTGTGTGTATCGCTGGAGAAAACGGTGGTCCGGCTGGAAGATCCGGAGGTACGTGTCGCCGGAGGGATCAGAAATCTGCCGCTGGACAAAACAGTGCGTTTATTCCCGGGGAAGGCGATCGTTGCGCTGCCGTTGCGTTGCGTTGGGCGGGGGCGATGGAAGAGATGGACGTTCCGCTGGAGAACACGGGGCGGTCCCGCTGGAGAAAGTGCGCGTCCGCGCTCGCTGGAGAGCCCCGCGGCGCCTAGTGAAAGCGGATTCCCTTCCGCGGGACCGGCGCGGCGCGCTGCCCGTGCTGAAGTAAGGGGTGCGGTCTCGGCTGGAGTAGTCCGGCTTCAGCTCTGGAGAAAACGCCGCGCGGGGCGCGCGTTCGGCGGTGTTTTGTCTGCGAGGGCGCGACGCCGCTGCCGCGGGAGGCGACGCTGGAGAAAAACGCGGACAGCCCGCCCTCCCCGAGTTAGGCCCCGGCAGTACAGAGTTTGGGGGAATTTGTTCAGGGCGGCTGCGAGATCGGAGGAGGGGAGGGGAGGGGGGGGGGTGGCCACGACAGCTGGCCTGCGCACCCGTCCCAGCCGGTGCAGCTGTTAGAGAGCAGTAAGAGAGAGAGAGAGAGAGAGAGAGAGAGAGAGAGAGAGAGAGAGAGAGAGAGAGAGAGAGAGAGAGAGAGAGAGAGGGCGCTCGCTCTTGGCTTGCTGCTCTTGTGCGAATTCCGTGTTTAGCTGTCGTGAATAATTCGGCTCTGGCGTACCGAGCGCCCCGCCCCTCTCTCTCTCTCTCTCTCTCCTCCCCGAACACCACTCAGAAGACCGCTTGCCTCGGCGCCGGCCGGCCGGAGGCGAGACGAGTTCCCTTTTAAGTGGGCACACGCGGCCACTGCAGCGGCGGACGTGAGGCCCCACTCCACTTTGCCAGGCTCAACCATAACACAGTCTTTATATTTTGGTGACGAAATGTTCGTCAGGTGAAACGCTTAAAAACCCGTGACTGTCTATCTGCTTAATACAATTGCTTTTTTTTTTTTTGTGTGTGTGTGTGTGTGTGTGTGTGTGTGTGTGTGTGACGAGTGTACCGTCGCACCCACGTGTGAGGAAAATTCTAAAGTACACTTTTCTGATTACATTTTCCTTAAAGTGAACATTTTCACAGTAGATTGCGCGCGCACATTTTCGAACTCCACACACAGACAACGCACGCCCCCCCCCCCCCCCCCCCCCGTTATCGGCACTGGCGCGACGCCCTCACCATCGTCAAACTTCAAGCAAATAGCGTAAACGGGACATGCGTGGGACAGAATAGCTCTGTGTGCCAGTGAGCGCGTGACCTTGAAGTGATCTGTCTTGCTATGCTCTCTGCCCCTCTCTCTCTCTCTCTCTCTCTCTCTCTCTCTCTCTCTCTCTCTCTCTCTCTCTCTCTCTCCCCTCCCCCTAAGTGCTCCTCCGCAGCCGAGATTTCTCACACACACAAACACACCACCACACTCACACACACAGAGCGCCCCCCGTTCGCTCCTATTGCCAGCCGATGCTCTTCCCATGAAATACGCATACATCCGCACGGCGCATATTTTCATATCACGGGTTAGAGAGAGACAAAAAGAGAGAGGGGGCGAGAGAGGGGGAAGAGGGGACACAGAGAGAGAGAGAGAGAGAGGGGGGGAGGGAGAATTCCGCGCGGGAAGACACGGTGTTCGGAACCGCCCTCTGCTGGGCTGGTTGGTGCTGCTGCTGGCAACGCGCCGGGAGGAGGGGGAGAGGAAGGGGCGGAGGGGATGCTTGAGACCTCCGCCTCCGGGAGAGAGGAGGAGGGGGGAGTGGAGGCGCGGTTAGGTCCCGGTGCCGCCGCCGCGTCTCGCAGCACTTCACGTCACCTGGATGGGGCCTGGAGCGGTATCAGATTAGAGCAAGAGAGCGTGAGAGAGAGAGAGAGAGAGAGAGAGAGAGAGAGAGAGAGAGAGAGAGAGAGAGAGAGAGAGAGAGAGAGAGAGAGAGAGGAGGGGGGGAGGGGGAGAGCGGAGGATCAAGATGGACCGCTAGTGTTACTGCTGCTGCACCGACAGCGCAGCGGGGTAGGAGCAGCGAGATTGGCCCCGGAACGACGAGACGCTGCCCGTTCTGTGAGGAGCGGGGAGGGGCACTGCTTGTAGGAGGGCCGGCGGGGCCGCGGACACGGGCCGGACAGCGGCGCTCAGCGCGTGTGCGTGTGTGTGTCTCTGTGTGTACGTGTGTGTGTACGTGTGAGAGTGTGTGTGTGTGTGAGTGTACGTGTGTGAGTGTGTGTGCGTGTGTGTACGTGTGTGTGTGTACGTGTGTGAGTGTGTGTGTGTGTCCTCTGACGTGGGACCGGATTCTATCGTTCCGATAGCGATAGACGATGATCATTTCTGCGTGAGAAGGGTAGAGGCGGGGCCGATGCCAAGAAGGCGGCGAGTAAGCCGTCGCACTTGGACAAGGCGTTGGGGGCGGCGGAGCGTGGGGGAAACTAAAGGCAACACGACATGACGTGGGCGGTGTGCGCGCGTGCACACACACACACGCACACACACACCCATAAATAAAGTAAGACGGGCGGGCGGCGGCGGCGCAGTGGCGGCGGTGCCACTGGCAGCGTGTGCTATAGGCGCGTGCGCATAGCCCCCCCAGCAGGTCCGCAGGCCGCGGCCAGTCCGCGGGGGGTCCGCGGGGGGTCTGTGGGTAGTCTGCGGGGGGGGGGGGGGGGCCGTGGGGGGTCTGCGGGGGGGGGGTAGTCTGCGGGGGGTCTGCGTGGGGTCTGTGGGTAGTCTGCGGGGGGTCCGCGGGGGGTCTGCGTGGGGTCTGTGGGTAGTCCGCGGGGGGTCTGCGTGGGGTCTGTGGGGAGACCGCGGGGGGTCCGCGGGGCGGGGTCTGTGATCGCGGTATCTGCGTGATCTGGCCCCGCATATCAGCCTCAGGACCTCTCGGCATAGCAGGCGGTATTTGAACCCGCGGTGACCGCAGGGCACCTGCTGACCCCGGCTGACCCCCCCCCCCCCCCCTTTACTTTTCCTCGCGTCTCTATCCGTGTGGACGGGTGTCTGCGGAGGTTTCGCCGACGGTATCGGCGATGGCGAAATAAAGCGATATCGAGTCGGTCGTCGTCCGAAATCTCCGCCTGGGGACCGAAGTGTGTGTGCGTGTGTGTGTGTGTGAGTGAGAGTGTGTATCTGTATGTGTGTGTGTGTGTGGTGTGGTGTTCGGACCCGGAGCTGAACGGCACCACGGACTTGACTGCGTCGGGGTGCGATTGCCTTTCGATTTGACGCAGGTCCGTGAGTCGCATCCCGAGCTAAGTGAGGGAGAGGGAGAGAGGGGGGGAAGAGGAGAGAGAGAGAGAGAGAGAGAGAGAGAGAGAGAGAGAGAGAGAGAGAGAGAGAGAGAGAGAGAAAGAGAGAAAGAGGCAACCAGGTGAGGAGAAGGGGTTTGTCCACGGAGTGCCCCTCGCCCCGCCCCCACTAAGAGATCCTACCCGACCTACCCCCTCACCCCCTTCTTTTCCTGCTTTCCGACATGGAGGCCAAGATCAAAGTCGCTTGGAAGAAGGCGGCGACGACGTCGACGACGACAACGGCGACGGGCAAAAAAAAAAGGGAAGGAGGGAGAAGATGGAGCGCGGGACAGAGGGAGAAAACAAGTATATGGGAACACATAAGAGAACGTGAACTGCTGCGCGAATTGCGGTGCATGTTGTGCCGTTTCGGTGGCTGCGTTGGTCGCGCCGCCGGACCAACGGTCGTGTGGCGTCACGGAGCGCGACATAAAAATTCATAACGGGTTAAAGGAAGTGGGGTATATAACTGAGAGCGAGAGAGAGAGAGAGAGAGAGAGCAGTGGAGACAGAAAGATAGAGTGAGAGACAAAGACAGGGAAAGAAGGGGCAGGGGGCGAGGCCGGTGGCGAGCTACGAAAGACGCAGCTCTCCAGCTCAGAAGTCTGGGAACGCACGAAACGATAGTTTAGCTCCCGTGTCTAAGCCCTTTGTGCCTTTGGACGCACAGGGACAGCGTGGAACACTTTGGTCCATGGAGGTGAACGTTTCTTTTTTCTTTCTCCGTGTGCACACGTGTGCCTACACGGCCTGCACTGATGGCGGAGAACCCTAGGGAGTCACGTGACTCATGCTCGACCAATCCACGCACGCGTACGACGATGGGGGAAAGGGTGGAGGAGGCGAGGGGATTGGGGGAGGGGGGGGGGGTAATTTACCTTCGGCGCGGCGTCGGCCTGATTGGCAGTGCTGGGTTTGGATAATGCATCAAAAGCAAGCAGTGGCGTGCGGAGGGAGGAGAGGAGGGGGGGGGGGGGGGGAGTGTGTGGAGAATGAGGGCGGCGTGGGGCCTAGGCACGCTGATGATTTTAGGTGGGGAAGGGGTGGGGGCAGACAGGGGGCACAACGCTGTCGGAGAGGAGGAGGGGAAGAGGGGGTGGGAGTACGGGCTGTCGCATCGGCTACCACCTATCTCCGTCCCTCCATCGGATTATGTCCGACAGGACTGCGAAATAAGCGGGGGGGGGGGGGGGGGGTACGGCGACCCCAGCAGAGGGGCTCGTGATTATATTCCGAGGGTCTGCTGCCATGCCATGGGCTGCCGCGGGCAGCTACGCCCCCCTCAGGGGCCTCGGGGAAATAAGAATAGAGAGCAAGGCAGCCGTGCCACGAGGCATCCAGAGGCGGCCCAAAGGCACCTTGGCCGGGCCATGGGCTGTGTGTCATGAGGCAAAAGTGAAAGTCAAGAGACGTGCCACGAGAAAGACCGCGGCGCGGCACTTCGGAGAGGAGCCGCCCGCCCCGGGGGACATGAGGGTCATGGGAGTCGTGAGGCGACATAGGCAGCCGCCGGCGATGCGTATTGCGCGTCGTGAGGGTGGGGCCGATGCCATGAGGCACGTCATGAGGCAATGCCACGAGGCAAAGCCGTGAGCGTGAGGCATAGCCCACGAGCCGGGCCGCCGGGCACGCAGCGGCGCCGGCCGTCCATGAGAGCCATGAGGCACAATCGCGAGTTGGCAGGCCGCCCCCTCCATGGCCGCGGGGCAGGCCGCGGGAGGAGCCACGTACTCCGCGGGGCGCTGGTGGCAGTTGCGGCGGCACCACCCGGCGGCGCCGGGAGATGGGATACGCGTCGAGTCGGGGCGGTCAGGGTGACCCAGCCCGCAGCCCCGCCCGCCCAGATTGGGAGCATTTCCCATATCCAGTCGGGCGTGCTCCGAATACATTGGGGAAAAGATAAAAAAAAACGGGATAAACCATTTCCGTTTTATTTTCTAAATCTTTACCTAAATCTGTTGGAGTGTCAGCGCGGGTACGTCGGTAAACGACCATTATGCTTAGCGGACTAGAACGAGTGCAATGGGTACAACACCCTTTCCAGCCCTCTCCGACTTGTTTCGGTAGCGCCAGACAGTGGATACTTGTTTCCTCCGCTTTTCCGCCGCTCCCGCTGTTTATGACAGCGATGATAACCGAGGATAATGTCCGGCGCGCTGCCAATAGGGGGGGCTGACGATAATTACCGCCTATTAGCAGTGCTCCGGCTCGCTGCGAACACGCGGTTATTAGATGCACTGCACGGCAGCTGGCGGGCGGCGGTGATCGCGTGGCTGTCGCGTGGCTGTGCGGCGTGGCAGCGGAAGGATCACACACACACACACACTGGCGCCGCGGCGGCTGCCCCGGCGGCTGCGTTCCCAGCTGGTTCCCAGGCGCCAACCGCCCAAAAGCACGCGAATCGCCGTTTAAAACCGCCGTGGCGGCGGCGGCGGCCCCGACCGGGAGTCGAACCCGCGGCGGTGTGATGTGGACGGGAGCCGCGGCGCCGCCCCCGTCGCGGGCCCGCGCGGTAAAAAGCCGACCGTCGTCATGGTAACGGCTGCCGTTTGTGTTCGACGAGCCATCACCACGAACCCCCGCCGCGTTCCAGCGCGTGCGTGGCGCGTGCGTGGCGCGTGCGTGGCGCGTGCGTGGCGCGTGCGTGGCGCGTGCGTGGCGCGTGCGTGGCGCGTGCCCCGACGCTGTATATCAATCACCCCACAACCGCCCGCGCCGCCGCCGCCGCTGCTGCCGGGAGGGCGGCAATCCGTGCCCGGGGCTGGGCGGCGGCGGGCCTGATGCCCTTGATGACCCGGACGGAGCCGGCGGACCCCGCGCGGCCGGCTCGCCGACCATTCGGGGAATGCCGGAGTGGGACCCTGTTGCTGCCGCTGGCGCCCAGCTGTCTGCCAGCCCAGCCCGCCCCGCCGGCCCCGCCGGGCAACGCGTTATATTGCGCTGCCCGCCAGCTCGGGCTGTGCCCCGCCTCAGACATTTCTACGTCCGCGCGTGGCATTGCGGGGGCGGGCGGGCCTCGAGTGCGTATACGCGGGCCGCGGGCCGAAAGTGCACTGCCAATAAGGGCCTCGAGAGCTGCGGGCACGGCCCGGGTTGGGGGAATCAGTCAGGACACGACCCCCGACGGCCGTGTCACTTCGAAAAATGTACACCCCTAGATAAAAACCGACCCCCAGATACAGCAAAAATAAAAATCCAATAAAAACAATCTGGAAAGTGGGCTTCTACTAAATTATTGGGCACTTAAAAATCCAAAAATTAACAGCTAAACAAAAACTAAAACAATCGCAAAAAAAAACGGAAGTTTAGGGATAAAGCGTAGGGACTTTTTATTTGATATATTTTTGGGCCCCACGACGAGGGTCCCACGACGAGGACGACGGCGCAGCCGTGAGAAAGGGCGTCTTTTTGCTGCCCGCGGCGTCCTCGGGGAGCCCGCACGGCCCGCACGGCGGCCCGCACCGAGGGAATTACCGCTCTAAGGTGAAGAGCCCGTGAATGGGGCGCTCTTTTGTGGTGCACTCGCGGCGGCGGGTTACTTACCTGCTGGCCTCCGCCCGTCCTGTCTTCTTGTTGTTGCTGCTGCTGCTGTTGCTGCTGACGTTGCCGCACGTGGCAGGTGAGGGCTATTCAGCCAGCCGGGTTATAATGCGCTCCTCTGCAGCGCTGTGCCATCCATTCTGCCGCCGCGCAGCAACAGCAGCAACAGCAGCAACAACAACAACAACAACAACAAGGCCGCGCGTCTTAGCGCCGCAGCGGAGGCCCGCAGTGCCACCAACACCGCCAACCTCGACGCGAATATAAAAGCGGGCCGCACACACAATGCTGCCAACCTAGTCAGTCCGCCGCAGCCGAAGGGTTGACCGCGTCGCCCTTGGCAGCTTGCTGCCAAACAGCTCTGTCAAGCAGCTGCCAAACATGCCCCTGTCGGCGTGACGGTGCAGAAGGACTGCCCTTGCGCGAGCTGTTGGCAGAGCTGTCAGTCTGCTCTCTCTCTCTCTCTCTCTCTAGGCTAGGAGAGAGCAGAGAAGAAGGAGGAGAGAGAGAGAGACAGAGAGAGACGAACGCGCGCGCCGCCCGCCAGCTATCCACAGCTCAGCCTGCTCGCTCGCTCAACCGAACTTTTCTTTTCAAGTATTGAAAAGCCAAAGTAAATAAGTAAATATTGAAACGCAGGAGCCGTGTCGCCGTCCCCCAGTTATCCTTCTCCCTCTCGCCCCGCCTCCATCGCTCCCTCTCGCTCCCCCGCGGCTCGCTAGCCTCGTCAGCCGCCTGCAGACTGCAGGGTAGGCAGCCCGCCCCGCAGGCCTGCACTGCGGCCCGGCCTACCTCCGACTCGGCGGGCGCTCTGTGCCGCGCGCGGTGCCGCCCTCTCTGTCGCACTCGTTGGCGAGCGGGTAAGAGAGCGAGAGAGAGAGAGGCCCGAGAAGATACGGTGTTCGGAATCGCTCTGCCGGTGCGCCCGGCCACCCTCCACGTCCCCTCCCCCTCCCCCCACCCCCCACCGCGCGATTTGAGTTGGCCATCAATGCATTCTTGCCGATGCCAAGTTGCCGCCACGGCGGGCTGAGGACTGCAACGTCAGGGTCAGAGAGAAAGCAGGAGAGAGAAAGAGAGAGAGAGAGAGAAGAGAGAGAGGGGGGAATGGCTGGATACTATTTGGAGCAGTCCAACAGTCTCACAAAATGACACGACTGTGCGTCATTCCCTTAACAAATCACTTTAGGCGAGTCTGACAGAGAGAGAGAGAAAGAGAGAGAGACTGTGGCCTCGACGGTGTCACAGGGTGACGCTTCCACACAAGAGGGAGCGAGAAGAAAGGAAATTGGAAGGAGAGCGCAACGAGTGACTAGCGTAGAGGGTTTGTAGTGGTACCATGTCGAGGTGGTCCTTTACAACGCCATTGTGCGACGGCAGCATCCGATCTCCGGATGCAATAATGCGCTCTCTCTCGGTCGCTCTCTCTCTTTCTCTCTCTCTCTCTCCCTCTCCCTCGTTCCTGAACACTTGGTAGAGAGCACAATGAAACATCAGCAAGGCTTTCAGCTGCAACGAATCCTTTACGACCACAAAAACCGTTCCACCTCCGATATGTTTTTTTTTTTTTAACAGAGGAAGGAGAGACGGGACTCAAGCGGCTCAACAAACCAGAGGTAGGCGACGCGGAGCTCCTTGGGTGCAATGAGTTGCCAACAGGTTGCATGTAGTCGTATGTAAATGTATAAACTTGTGTACATATATATTACATATAACAGGTGATTCAGAAACGCCGCGTTCTTTCCTGGATATGCACCTGGTACAATCTGTATACAACTCGAGTCATGACGGTCACGGAAAGAGAATGTGTCAGGTGAGTAAGAACGCATTTAGTCCGTCCCCCAGGAAGAGCGACGGCAACTGGTGCCACAAGAGCGAGAGACAGAGAGAGTGCCAGGGAGAGGGACAGAGACAGAGAGAGGTCGACTGGATATTGTTGACAAACCAACCTCCGCTCCCCACCGCCCACCCCCGATTGAAACGTTGAGAGCTGATTGCCGACAGTCACGCTAGAGCGCGCTGCCTACTGACCCGAGGCAAGGGTGAAGAGAGAGAGAGAGAGAGAGAGAGAGAGAGAGAGAGAGAGAGAGAGAGAGAGAGTAGAACGCACGAGCAGTAGCGGCGGCTTCCCCGTAACGCAAACAGGACATCGAGTCAAAGGATGGACGTCGCTCTCCCCACTCCCTAGCATCGGCCCCTGCCCTCCCTTCCCCTCTCTGTCTCCTTTCCTCCCTCTCTGTCTCTCTCTCTCTCTTTCCCTCTCTCCGTCTCTCGACAGTGTCGCCTCGACAGCATACGCGACCATGCGGCTCCCCGATGGGGAAGGCAGTGATACCAACGGCCGCGCAGCGCTTTGAGGGGTGGCTTGCCAGTCCAACCTTTCAACCTGACCATCTCTCTCTCTCTCTCTCTCTCTCTCTCTCTCTCTCTCTCGTGCCAGTCTGCCTGCCTGCGTCTCTCTCTCTCTCTCTCTCTCTCTCTCTCTCTCTCTCTCTCTCTCGCCATGTCTGGCTGCCTGCGCCAAGTTAATCTGATTGGAGATATAATACTCTTCGTGTAGCTACATGGCTGCACGATGAACGGCGTGGCAGAAAAATAAAACAATAATTCGAACGAATGATCAGACATCACTTGACCAAATCAATGGCGCTTTTATTTTTATTTATTTTGTTGGTGTGGCCTTGTTGTCTACCAACACACCAACACATTTATTTTCATCGACAAAAACCGTAATGCTGTGGGAGCATTTGCTGCTTCTGTGCGGCCCGGCTCGGACGGCTCGCCGCACTCTGACCAGATACGGCCTGCAGTCGTGTCAATGTCAGGGCGCGGCGCGGCGGCCGGGCGGCATCGACCCCGCGTGGGCCGGACCGGGACCGTGACAAGGGCCGAGCCGGGGGCCTCCCCCCGGCAGAGGCCGCCGTCATAGGCCGCCGTCAGAGGCCGCCGTCGGAGGCCGCCGTCGGAGGCCGCGCCGTCAGCGTAGCCGCGCGAGGGGGGGGGGGCGCAGGCCGCAGCCACAGCGGCCGGTGAAAGATTGATGGAGCGCCGAGGCACTCATGGCCGCATGGCATCACCCGCCCCTCATGGCTTCGGCTGCGCGGGGCCGGCCGCGGTGCCACCAGCACGGAGTAACGCGGGGTGCCAACAGCCCAGAGTCATTAATGACGTGCCAACAGCCCGGAGTCATTAATGACGTGCCAACAGCCCGGAGTCACTCATGGTGCCAACAGCCCGGAGTCACTCATGGTGCCAACAGCCCGGAGTCACTCAACAGCCCGGAGTCACTCATGGTGCCAACAGCCCGGAGTCACTCACGGTGCCAACAGCCCGGAGTCACTCACGGTGCCAACAGCCCGGAGTCTCATGGTGCCAACAGCAGCCCGGAGTCCAACAGCCCGGAGTCACGGTGCCAACAGCCCGGAGTCACTCACGGTGCCAACAGCCCGGAGTCACTCATGGTGCCATCCCGGAGTCACTCATGGTGCCAACAGCCCGGAGTCACTCATGTTGCCATCCGGGCGGAGGTAGCCTCCACACTGCCACCCGAATCACGACGGCAGCGCATGGTACCGTTGACCGGGCGCCACCCTGTACGCGGCCCGGATGCTCTTACAGCGCTTCAAAGCCGCCGCAGACCCGGCGGGCCGGACGAGCGCCGGAGGAGGGCCGGAGGAGGGCCGGAGGTGCCCGCGGGGGCTGCGACAGGGCCTCCGTGACCTCCTTCTCGGCCGGCACCGCAGCGCCCGGGGCGGCGAGGTGCGGCGCGGGGAGGGCGGCCTTGGCGTCGCAGAGGGGCACCCGCAGCCTCCGGAGGCGGCGGTACCTCGCCCGCCGCAAACTTCTTCACGGCCCGCGAGGCGGCGCCCGGAGCCGCCCGGAGCCGCCGGCGGGGTGACACCCGGAGCACACGGCGGGCGGCGCGCCTCCAGAACCCCTACCCCCCCCTTTCCTTCCTCTGTTCATTAGTGTCCAAAACTTGGCCCGGAAATATGAGACTCGGAGGACGTACGTGCGGGGGGGGGGGGGGGGCAGGGGTGGAACAAAAAAGGTGGAAGTGAAGGAGGAGGGGGTTGGAAATGAGGCTGGCAATCGGGTCTAGATGGTGCGGAGGGCGGAAGAAGGGCAGGTGGTCCGCCTCCGTGGCCCGGGACGCCCTCCCCCATCCCCTTACACGCCCCGCCCCCGGATGCGCCATGACTATGGAGGAGCCCATCGCCGTATAACATTGGCAACGAGCGCGGAGGGGTCAAGTTTCCCGGGCGCGCGGAACAGCAGCCGAGCAGCATTCGTGGTGAAGAGGAAGGGGGGGGGGCAATTACACCCTTGATACCAGCACTAAGTGACCCCAGAGGGTAAGCAGGGCGGAGGGGGTGGCAGGGAGGGGGGTGGGTCACACGGCGAGGCAGGGCCCGGGCCCTCGGAACAATGGGGTGATCCCGACCCGACACGTAGCGGTGGAGTGGGAGAGGCGGGGCGGGTGGGTGTATCCTGGCCGGCACAACAAGCAGGACAGCAGGAAAGGAGAAGGGAAGCCACGAGCGCCGAACAGCCCCCCCCCCCCCTCTCCCCTGCCGGCTATCGCCGCCGTCCCCACCAGGACACATCGGGGTCCGGCCCGCGCCTGCAGCAGCTACCCGATCGCCTCCTCCTGGAAGACACGGTCATTTCTTGCTCGGCGGGGTGGCGGCCGCGCGCCGAGCCTTCCCCCCCCCCCCCCCCCCCTCTCCGCTACCCCTTACCCCGCCCCTCTGAGGATTGTGTGGCAGGCCGGCCGCCATCCCTTAGCCGGGGCTAGGCCGGTCGAAAGACGACCGTGTCCCCATCCGGTAGAGACCCTCCAAATCCACTGGCCAGCGAGGGGTGGGGGGGGGGGGGGGGAGGCCTACCCTGGAACAAATGTGACCCGACAAAACAGCACCCCCTTTTACCCGAGAACGCGCTCACCTAGCGGCGATTCATCTCCGAAGTTTTCCGACACCGGCTTCGGCCTACTTCTGTTTACGAGTCCACGTTCCGCCGGCTCCGTCGCTCGCATCGTGTTTTTCATCAGCGGGCCGCGGAGCGTCGGACGGGGTCGATTACTTTCACGGTTATTAGTCGGCCATCAATGGACTTTGCCAATATTGTTTTTCAGCTCCGTCTGCAGCGGCGCCGCGTGCGTCCGATACTTAATCGATATGAGGACGGGCCGCGCCGAATCCGCCGGCCTCCAGGGCCCGCCGCGCCCCTTAAAAGGTCGCCGTCCGTGGGGCGGCCGACGGGGACCCCGCGAGCCCCGGACGGCCCCGGACGGCCCCGGACACCACGGCCTCGCCGGCGAGGCGAGTCGTGAAGCTCCACCCGGTTCTAACCGCGAGCACGCCGTGCACCTGGCGGGGCGGGGCAGGTGACGGCAACGGGGGGGGGGGGGGGGGGGGACCACCAACCAACAGGGCGACAGGTTCTCAGGCTCCCCTCCCCCTCCCTCTCTCTCTCTCTCTCTCTCTCTCTCTCTCTCTCTCTCTCTCTCTCTCTCTCTCTCTCTCCCTCCCGCGGAGCAGACCCGTCCCTTGCAAGTTTAATGGCTAGCCGCGCCGCCGCGCCCCGTACAATTGACACAAATGCGCCAACTTTTCCGGACGCGCGCTTCTTGTGGTTTCCCGACCACCCTGAATCCCCCCCCCCCCCCTACCCCTACCTCTCTCATCTCCTTCTCTCTCTCTCTCTCTCTCTCTCTCTCTCTCTCTCCTCTCTCTTTCTTTTTTTCTCCTCCCATTTATCAAGCCCTCTCCACATTTGCTATGCCGCGGTCCGCGGTGGTGGCGTTCAATTTCGCAAGCCACTGGTCTTCCAGAGCTGTCTAGTTGGTATTCGGTCCATTTCATTACAAGGCCAGTCCGCCAGGCCAGTCCACGCCAATGATTTTCATTAGTCCCCCCCCCCCTTCCCCTCCCTGTCCTGCTCTTCGCTGGTCTGGTCATCTAATCATCACTCCAGTTCCTGGAGAAGCACTCATCGCCGGCCCTTCCCGTACCCTCTCCTTTCGTCTGCCACCCCTCTCTCCTTCTATCTCTGTCACTCGCTCTCCCCGCGCCCTCGCTATCTCTTGCTTATTCACTCACTTACTCCAGCTCTCTCTCTCTCTCTCTCTCTCTCTCTCTCTCATAAAGCCTACCTGGCCTAAGCAGACAAGACCCCGTTGGCCTCACAGATTGCTGGGATTGTGCGTCCCTTATTAGTGGCCCTCGAGCCGAGCTGCCGGCTGTTTCCGAGCGCTGCATTTCGCACCGCCTGTCTCCGTCGCACTCGTGGGGCGCTCCATACGAGGGCGAGAGAGAGAGAGAGAGTCCCGAGAGGACAGCGTTCGGCATTGCTGTGGAGGTGCCAAGCCGCAGTCCCTCCCACGGCTACACCCTCGGCTGCCCTCGGCCGCCTCCCGCCGGGCCGTGGTCAGCGGGGGGATGGGGGGGGGGGGGGCGTCTGGGGTCGGAGGGCGTTGGGGCCGTCGGTGTGGTTGTGTGTGTGGGGCCCCAAATCCGAGGGCGGCGGGGCCCCCGCCGGGATCAGAGCCGCGGGCCATCGAGGCTTGTTCTACGGCTCAGCTGACCAGCAGCCGCCCGACTCGGCATGGTGCCCCCGGGGCCAACATGAGGGCCCCACGTAAGTGCAGCGATAATCAGGGGATCCGAGGGTTAAGGGTCCGATAAGGATCCGATGAGGAAGCCATGAGGATCCGATAAAGGTCTAACAAGGATCCGATAAGGATCCGATAAGGACCCTAGGATTTGATAAAGATCCGATAAGGCCTATGGGGATCCGATAAAGATCCGATACGGATCCGATAAAGGTCTAACGAGAAGGATCCATAATAGGGATCCGAGAATGATCCAGACTAAGGACCCAACAGGATCCGATAAGGATCAACAAAGGATCTCGTTGACACATTCCACGGCAGGGAGGAAGCAAAATGAGACGCAAGGGAGACCGCCGTGGACATCCCGCGTGCGCCAGACAAGGAGAGCACGACCTCCCCCTCCCCAAGCTGCCAATAATTAACCAGCGCCAGCCAGCCGTCCAGTCTGTCCTCGCGAGAGCCACGTGACCCCCCCCCCCCCCCTGCAGCCTCCCCCTCCCGCCCCTGCCACCACCTTTCCACCCGAGCGGACGTCCCGTCACCAGCACAGCAGGCACTGACAATTACCTCCCCGCGAGCGCGCGCGGAAACGTCGCGTTTCGAAGGCGCCTTCGGAAGTCCTCATCAAGCAAACGTGTGCCGCGGCCGCGGTCCGTGCGTCGCCGTCCCGTCGCCTTACACCCCATCCCCATCTACTATCTTATTTTTTGTTTTCCCTTTCCTTTTCAACGTGGATTTCGTCGTGCGGGTGTCGGACTCGATAAAACGGGGTAGGTTGTGGAGGGGACCTCCACAGGCGGCGGCGCCCGGCCACGCCCCGCCACGCCTCGCCACGCCCCACTCCGCCTCGCACGGATGATCGAGTTTTTATCGGGCAGAAAACGGACAAAAGGCCCTTTTGTTCTGTGTTTGCATGGCGCAGCAGCGGCCCGCAACAAACGCGCCGGCGAAATAAAGTGGAATACAATTTTTCCTCTCCACATCAAACACACACGCGCACCAACACACACACACACACATGTAGGTTCTCTTTTTTTCTGGTGAGATTCCTGTGATCGGCCTGTCGCGGTGCGGAATGGAGCTGCAGCACGGTAATGTGATGAGACAAGTGAGGGGCTGACGGCAGCGGCACGTGGCGTGGGGGGACGCGCGCCAGCCTGACAGGCCGCATCATCATGTTCGCAACTTCATTTTCATCCCCGGCAATTGTTTTTTTTACCCCCCCCCCCCCTTCCTCCCCTTTTCCTTCTTCGCCTTTTTTTAACTATCACTTGTGTCAATGTGTGGAGACGAAGGCGCCCGCCCCTGTGGCGGATACGAGCAATCGTCGTTCCGCTTCGGTGATGTGTGAGAGAGATGGGGCGCGTTCCTACCTGGTGCTGCTGCTGAGGGAGCGAGGGTGTGCGAGAGAGACGGACGCGGCGCGGCGCAGGCGGGGAGGATAGGCAACACGTGCTACACCTAGCTCGACTCGCTACCGACTGAACGGGCCGACCCAGGCCGCAGCCCCCGCGGGCCCCGCAGCGTGGAGGGGGGAGGGGGGTTGCGCAGCACGGGGCGTGGCGGGGAGGGGCGGAGCAACAGAACAGCCCCCCTTCACCACCCCCTCCTCTCCCTACCCCCAACCCCCCGTGCCTCGGCTTCGTTTGGGCAACGCATGGCCACAGGCGATGAATGAGAGAAAAGGAGAAGGGGGAGGAGGAAGGAGAAGGGGGGGGGGGTGTGCGCGTGAAAGGAAAGCGAGCACAACGTAAATATACGTGACGGCGATGGTGTGTATGTGTGCGCGTGATTTCGATCCCTAAAGTGCTCGTCCGTCCGCCGAATTACGGGAGTAGGCATTTCCAACGAAAATCCAAAACGGAAGGTTGGAGAGGCATAGGTACATCCGAAGCGGAAACAGGTAGAATGAGAAATCAGACGGCCGAATGCACAGCGGGTTACCATGCGGTTTCTCATACTTGCCGTTTCCGCACTGGAAGTATTCTTGTTCTTCTGGTTCCGTTCTGGATCGTCGTTGGAAACGCCTATCAATCCCCTCTCCAGACTGCACCGCCAACGGAACTTCTCGGCAATGTTCTTCTCTCGCGGTTCCGGTTGTGACAAAGTGAAATCCCCTATTGTTGTGTGAAGCGACGAGTGCCCTCGGCGGCTGCCGAGCCCAGCCCAGCTCGTGTCTCAAAGCTAATTTGTTTGTGTTGTGGTTCGTGTAGGCATGACTTCACTAGAGACCGGGTTTAGGCAATTCACTTTACAAACGCCTGAATGTAGGCAATAACCGCTGCACATCACCCCCGCCCCTGGCTCCGCCCCTGACACCTGTTCGCGTGTCTCGGGGAGGCCGCCCCGGGAGCCGTGATGGCTGTGCCCTCTCCTCACTGGAGCCTCTCTCCCGCCAAGCTAATGAAGATAAACTGCGGCCCGCAAGAGCCGCCGACGCGGCCGTTAACGCCACAAGTGTGACATCATCCCGATCATTAACAAGTTTATCATCGATGACGACAATTACTCCGCGCTCTTCGCGTGAGTCGATATCCCATGTTTCGTGGACAATCGGCGTTTCCAGCGGTGCTCCAGAACGGAACTAGAAGACCAAGAATATTTCCCCAAGTGGCAACGACGGGAAGTATGAGAAATGGCACGGTGACCCACGGTGCAGGTACTCTTGGCGGTACGAATGAACGTTTCCGCTTTTTAAAATGTTACTCTTCTTCAGCTTCCGTTCCAGAGGCCCATCGGAAATGCCTAGTTCTTATTCTTACATGTATTTACAATTTGGTTTTACAGATTAAATGGCGCGGCGCAGACACTTTACAACTTCAGCTCAACCATTCTTTGGGTTGACGTTGAGTGCTAAAAATGAGCCTATCCTAAACTCAGTCGGGCAGGACATCCCTGTCTCTGTCGCACTCGGTCGGAATGGACACCTCCCCCTGTCTCCTGTCTCTGTCGCACTCGGCACTGCCGGACGACCCTACGGTCGGGGTCCGTCTCGGCCCCGAAGTCTTCCGTACGGCGGCCGTCAGAAGGCGTTCCGTGAGTCATCGCCATGCATCATTCATGGTCATTCATGAGCGCCATGAATACGCGTGTCGGCCGGTAATCATCTCGTGAAAATGGATGATGATGATCCGGGGATGATGACGATGAAGGCGAAGGCCAAGGCGGGCCGCACCCCCGCGTCCGGCGGCGCCACGGACTGAATCGGTAAAGGGTTCACCATCGACTGCGAGAAAGAGAGAGCGAGACAGACATACAGACGGAGAGAGAGAGAGAGAGAGAGAGAGAGAGAGAGAGAGAAGGAGGAGAAAGGACAAGCCAGACGAGGACAGGGCGACACCTGAACGGAAGAACCGTTTACTATCCGCATTTTCGACCGAGGCACACCAGGCGGCCGCGAAAATGCAGAGAAGGTGTCAAACGGCGGCGAGGGAGTGCGACAGAGACGGACACGGCGACCATAATGATTGTCTGTCCTTGTCGCGGCCCCGCGCACGCGCCACACCGAGCCGCATCGATTGCAACATCTCTTCACACGCGACAAAAACCGACATTTTTTTTTATTTCTGGCCGTTAACGACCGCTTTGTCGGAAAACGCCTCTTCTTTTGGGGGAAACAGTCGAGTAAAAAGTGAGCAGAAACTGGTGTAACGACTACCTGACCCGCCTTGCCTGGTAGGCAAGCGACGGCCGGCCGTGAAGAGGGGTCGCCTAGGAGGAACTAGACACACTCATGTGTGTGCTTCGGGGTCCTTTTCAGAAAAGGGCCCACCTGTTTGTTTTACCGTGCACCCCTAGTGGTGTTAATCAGGGTAGGAAGGGCAGCGTGCCGATTCTTAGCTCTGTCTCTGTCGCACTCGTGCGGGGTGCCCCACAAGAGAGAGAGAGAGAGAGAGAGAGAGAGGGGGGGGGGTCCGAGTCGACAGTGCTCGGGCGGTCTCCTGCTGATCCGTAAGTAATTTAGAGACAGTCGAAACGGCCCCTGTGATTGTTTTCTTCGCGGGGGGCCTGGCGGAGCTGCTGCTGCTGTTGTGGCCACGCTCCTTCGGCCGCGTTATCACAATTTGACCCGGCCGGCCGGTTCGTTGGCGGGAGACTCTGAATGTTTAAACTCTGCTTTCGGGACGGAAACTTAAGTCAAGCCTCACGAAGGACAGCGCGAGGGCGGCAGCAGAGAGAGCCTTCCTGGACTCCCCCTGTTGCTGGAGGGGGAGGAAGGAGGGAGGGGGGGGGGGGGGGGGGGCTGCGTGCGAAGGACGACGATCGATAGAGAGCGAGAGAGAGCGCCGCGCGGGGAAGTCCACTGGAAGGACGGAGACAGAGCGACACGGGCACGGTCCACGGCAAGCGCCCGACGACGAAGCAGGCGGCGCGGATCTGGGCAGAGCGACGACAACGAGATTCAAGTTGGCTCTCTTCGCCACCTGGGGGTCCTCGGGTGGCCGCGGGCCCAGCCTCGCGGGACAGGACGTCCACTTCTGCGGGTGCCTTCTCGAATCACGGGCCCCGCTTCCCGCGCTCGGATTCAAACACGAAACCCTCTTCCCTCTGTTTTTGTTGTTAGCGGTCATCGTATTTTGCGGCGCCGCGCCTCGCCCTGCCCGCGTGGCGCGTATCACACCACCGACGCTTTTGAATTTGCCGCCGTCCGCAGCACCGCGCTCGCTGCTTCCGGTTCCGTGCGGCGTCCCCGCCTTCTACGAAGGCACCATCACAACATCGGGGCGAACGTCAACAAACATGGCGTACTCGGTGAACGTTGCGATCGAAGCTCCCATAGAAAACCAGATTCAAGAAATAGCCTACGATGGAACCGAAGTATACCAGCAGTAAGTATAGGTTTTGGCTGCCCGAGCATCGGAATGTGACTTTTTGAACCTTAGGTTCTGAACTTGCGTATAGAAGGAACCGGTAACGCCGTTGGCGACCTGAACCTCTCATTCATTGTACTGTATTTTTTTCTTGTTCTCTCGTATTTTGAATCGATTACACCAGTTTCATAACTCTTGAGTGAGCGTCTTCACTTATTCAATGACTTGGCTCTAACGTTGTCATTTCCGAAACGTCGTACTTGTACAAAATGGCCAGGTGTATGAAGCCGTTTTCTGCTACACCGGTATCCTAGTTACATTCTCAGCTACCCTTTTTTGTTTCGGTGATTCTCCTGAGTACAGCTTCTCTCGTTTTTCCAGGCCACTCTCTATGTCAGAGAGCCTCTCCAAGCTCGCTGCTAAAATTGACTTCGGGAAAGGTCAAGATGAGAAAGAAGAAAAAGTCAGTGAAAAAGCAGAAGACGATGCAGCTGCAAAAGATCCGGCTGCCTACCAGTCATCTCTATGGCCCTGGGATTCTGTCAGAAACAAGCTCAAGTCAGTGTTACAGTCTTTTTGAGGTGGATTTCTCTTGGTTTCTCAGCTTTATTATATGTCTTATGTCCCACAGGAATGCCCTGACTGAAGTTTGTGTCCTGTCAGATGTTCTGGCTATTGCAAAAGAAAAACGCTACCTTGTGCTAGATCCTGTACCTCAAGAAGCTCCAGAAACGAAGGCGATGGTTACGGTTTATGCAAGAAAAAAGGTGATATTTTATTTGATGAAGTATAATTTTGGCATGCTGTAACATTATTTCACACCTCTCATTTTGTTTCTTTCTTGTTTAGGCTCTTGGTGGAGCTGCAGCAGTATTGTTAACTGGAGCAGAAAGGTTGCGTACAAGCCAGAGTGAAGCAGCCAGAAATCGAACGGTACCTGATTTTCATATGGAACTTCTTCAGCTTCGCAAAAATTGGAGACTTAAGAAAGTTGGTAACTCAATTATCGGGGATGTCAGCTACAGAACAGGTGATTGAGTGAATAACAAACATTCTGAAATTAGAACCCTGTGCGTGGTACTAACTGATTGTGTTTAATTACAGCTGGTTCAAAGTATGCTCAAAGTGGCATGTTTGAAGTTACCAAAGCGGAGGAAGAAACCACTTCTAGTTGGAGTCCTCCTCAGTCACCGAGTGCTGGTCCTGTGCCCCCTAAATCTGCATCAGCACTGAAGGTGACACTTCCAAGCGAACTTCAAGGTGTTGCATATATTGAAGTGCACTGTCGTAAAGGTATTTTTTTCCCTGTGGATGTTACACAGTTACCCTGTCCCTGTCCTCTTTGCCATGCAATAATTTCTTCCACTTTCCTCTGAAACAGATGATGAAGCACTTTTCTCCACAATTGTCACATCATCTGCTCTCGGATCACAGGGACCGATGCCTGATATGCATTGGCAAAAGAAACTAGAAGCTGCACAAAATGTCTTGTTCTGTAAAGAGCTTTTTGCACAGCTGGCTAAAGAAGCAGTGCAACTCCCAGGCCCCATTCCACACATGGTTGTTGGGAATCAGATTGTGGCTTCTGTAGGTATTATACTTTGCAAGAGCTAAAAGTTTAGCAATGACTGTTTGAACTCATGGGGCCTGTCTCATTTGTTAATAGATTCTACCTGGGATTCAGCTCATTATTGGACTATGCCACAGTACCACAACAAATAACAAGAAGGCTGTTGGGCCGCCTCAGCAGAAAAAATCAGATCATGATCATGTTCTTGAACATTCTATCCATCAATTGCTACGTGAAGTGCATCATAAAAACACCCATCATCCTTTCCCACACCCTTCTTCTGGTCCTCTTGGACCAAGCAAACAACGATGCTTGGCAGGGCCAACTGCAGTGGACCGCCATGAATTAATGGAAATGTCCAAGAGGTACTTGAACAACCTGCACTGAGTGCTGAAAACCCAGATAATGAACAATATTCTAATCTACTTAATTTTTTATGTTTCTTTGTTATTGTGCAGCAAAACTTTACTTGAGCAAATAATTGAACAAACCCAACATTTTACCATGAGAAGAAGAACAGAATATGTGTTGGACACTATTGCTAAGGAGGTGAGGGATCCACTGATCATTTCTCATTGGAACTCCATCAACTCTCCAACTAAAGCGTGTGTCAAAGTTAATATTATGACTCATGGATATGATACAGTAAGTGTACTTTCTTCTCCTGTTCATACAATTCTATAAAACCAGCAAGTTAAAAATTTTGTCAATATTTTTTTTTCAGATATGTCGTACCCTTCTGGTTATACATGTAGGCAAGAAATCTTTAAAATGCATTTGCAGAGATGGTAGTGTCATGAACATGTCATACGAAATTCAAGAACTAAGAGATCTGCTGATTTGTCAGGTTTGTCTTTCTCTATTTAACTGTTCGAAGATTTCTTTACTTGTGCCGAAGGAGAAATAATTACTTTTCCTTGGAGATTTTAATAGCCACATTTGGTCTTACAGATTCAACAGCACCAGATCACTGCTGTTCAGGCACTTGCCAAATGCATGGGTTGGCAAACATTGTCAAACAGTATGCATCTAGGGGTGGGTGAGGTCCAACAAATGGGGAATGCAAGTAGTTGTATTTTAGCCTCGCCGATGGGGGACAGGCTCATTGCCGTAAGGTGTGAGCCTCAAGTTGGAACACACGTGTCTGTTGCCCACTCCCCCCGGAAAGACTTTTTTCCTGGTCAGCTTGTTAAGGAGCGCAAATGGGAGAATTTAGGTGGTTGTTTTAAAGAGGTGAGGTGGGATAAAATGGAGGGCAAGAACTTCTTGAACAAAATGGAACTCTTGATGGCCAGCCTAACCAGCTCATCGTGATATTCAGTTTCTTTAGGATTGTCAATCACTAGTTAGATAGAAAATTTAAATGAATTCCCGCATCTAGCTCCTATACTACATGGTCATATTTATGTTAGCTTGATTGTGAACCCTGTGTAAATATATTTTGTTAGTAAACGTGTCAATATTTTAAAATTAAAATTATGGAAGGACTTTATTAATCAAAACATCATTTATTTTCATCATATATATCCATTCCCAATGTTCAAATGATCTGAAACAGAAATTGACACTGTATACAAAGTATAGCATATCGTTTGAAGTTCTTAATGTGAATTACACTGTAACTTACAGAGTTGATCGTGCTCATAATCATATCCTTTTTGTCTGCAAGGTCATGGTCTGGGTAGTTTTCAAAGACCTTCTTGCAAATATCCTTCATGGTAAGTTCCTCCAAATTAGCTCCCTCCAGAATTCTTCTGACATGACTCCGGATGTCCTCATCCTGAAAAATGGAACACCTCATATCAGTACCCAAACAACAGTGCAGGACTGACTTTAAAAGAGTGTGTGCATTGAACTGCCTTACTGTTGGAGAGGACTGGCCCCCAGCAACACTTGCTGCGAGGGGCATTCCTTCTTGGTCCCCTGGCAGAGGGACAACTTTCAGTTCCCGGAAGCCAGTTTTCGGATCATATTCTCTCTTAAACTTCCATCCACCTGCATTGCCTAGCACAATTTCTGCTGTGGTCTGGACCACCATGTTTCCCACAATGTGACCTGATATAGTGCCTCCCACAGCATTGCCGAAGGTGCCGTGGAGATGAAAACCCTCCTGAGACACTGTTCCACTCAGAGCGCATATCTCCATGTTTTCTGTAATATCCAACACCTTTCCCCAACGGGAGTAAGTAAAGGTAATGCAGATAAAAATGCTATGAAGAGAACAGTGGGTCCGCGAGAACGCACCCACGTGTTCTCACCGATTCTCTTCCCTCGGCGTTGGTGGCAAATCTTAGTGTCACCTTCTTGACACTGCCCACACAAGTGACGATGAAGGCGGCCGGGAGCTCGTGAAGAAGAACGAAGTGCTGGAGGAACGACACCATGTCAGCGCCCGGAGGGATTCTCACCGGGTATACGCTCATTGAGCCTTGGTGTGGAACAGCTGGTGGAGCTGGAGCGTCACTCGCCTGAAAGAAATAATCTCCAGTTTCATCTTGAGGCGTTCTAGACCAGACCAGACCTAGTTCAAAGGACAGCCCGCTCACCCCGCTCATTTTCGTTCGCTCTTGATTCGATAACAATTTCTCGTAACCGCCTGCAGAATCGGGCCAGCGACGCTCGCAGCGAGCTGCCACAATTTTATTTAGAAAAACTTGAATTACTTGTACAACGTCAACGTTGGTGAACCACACAAACGAAGTTACGCGAAATTCAACAGAGCCCTCCTGGCGCTACGCGCGGCAGTGTTGTTTTGGTGCGGTGAGGTGGCCGTACCGGAATGACGATGTTGCAGACGACACTCAGCTGACAACGACAACACTAACTAAATAGCAACACTTGGAGTGCCTCCACACAAGCAAGAGCAGTTCTTGTTCTCACCTGATATGTGAGAGCGGCGCCTCACCATGGCTCTCCGGAAAAACACTCTTTTGCTTTTAATTCTTGTTTCCTCGTTTTCGATATTCATAGCGAGTATCTCGGATATAATCTCTGTAAACATTGAAGCTATGGAGGCTAAGGCTATTGACAGGATCAACAAAAGATCCAATGTTGTTCTAGATAGTGAAGGAAGTGTCATGACCAATAAGGCACACAATCTACTATGGTTCCTTCAGGTTAGTTTCGCCTTTTCTTCTATTATTTTTCCTTGTTGCCATTTTGTATCAGGTTAGGTTATTTGATTTCCATATCAGAATCCTGGGCAACACTCTTCGTGTGTCTTCTTGATGTTTTTAAATTGAAACAATTTAAGTTGTCATTTTAAAGATTGTTTTTCATTTCAGGTGACAGACACTCACATCAGTATCTTTCGTGATCCAACCCGCTTATCAGATCTACATAGCTTTTGTCGGCTGACTATTCCTGCAATTAAACCAGCTGTGGTCTTAGTTTCAGGTAATTTAAAGAAACATGGTCCCATCGCTTGTGTCAATGTAATTAAAGTTCTATCATCTTCATTCCACATTTACAGGAGATCTGACAGATGCCAAAGCTGCAGACAACATGGGTTCTGCCCAATATGAGCAAGAGTGGATAAATTACAGAGATTTGTTGAATAAATGCGACCTAGGGAACCACACTGTTTGGCTTGACATTCGAGGCAATCATGGTATTGTACTTTAGTTCTTTGTGCTGTTTTAGATACTATGCATTCATTATTGTGGCAATGCGTAATGGCTGTGAGGGGCTTATTTGACTATTCCAGATAACTTCAACATACCAGATGCAAAGTCCTCATTGAATTACTATCTTCAATATTCAGAGCAGGGGAAGAGAAATCCTCGTTCTTACTTGCATCAACTGACGAATGGAAATACTCGTTACTCATTCCTTGCTGTCGATGCGTGCCTTGAGCCAGGACCAAGGCGACCTTTCAATTTTGTTGGTATGCTGAATCATGAAGAAACAACTCATATCAAGTCACTGATGCAGCAAATTGAAGATTCTGGTAAAAGAATTGCATGAATGCAAAAGTGATAAGGATTTTTACATGGTGCTCTCCCAAGTAATTTATTTCATATTTATTTAGGAAGCAACTACACCATATGGTTTGGGCATTATCCAACTTCATGTATATTATCATGGGGTGATGAAAATATTCGAGATTTAATTGGCGAGCAGCCTGAGTCACTAGTGTATTTGTGTGGCCACTTCCACACTTTTGGTGGAGCTGTACCCAACATGTACACCCTTCAGAAAAATGGTTTCTTGGAATTGGAGCTAGGTGATTGGATGGAAAATAGATTGTAAGTGATTGGACATTCCAAATACAATTTCCCCAGTTCAGTTGTTAACGCATTGGTTAAATTGTTTATATTTTCTTATTCTCCCTACTTAACATATTAGATACCGACTTTTGGCAATTGACCATGGATTGCTGTCATTTGTTGACTTGAAGCATGGTGAATGGCCTGCTATCCTTGTGACCAACCCAAAACATGCATCATACCACATCACAGGCCGAGAGCCTCGAGGGATTATGGCCACCTCGACACATGTGCGGTGAGTGTTACCTGTGGCGGTGTTTCTTTTCACTGGTTGTCCTTCTGTGGCACTGACCTTTTATGGTTATTCTGCAGAGTTCTGGTATTTTCCCTGGATCAGGTAAAATTGGTCCAAGTTAAATTGAATGATGGAGCTTGGCTAAAGGCGAACCATGAAGATGGTCCCCTATTTACTGTTCCCTGGATACCAGAACTGTATGCCTCTGGCATCCACCAAATACATGTGAGTAAATGTGAAATTCTCTTGTCCTCCTCATGCACTTTAGTTCACAAGTAAAGTAATATTCTACTTAATCAGGTGAAAGCTGCTGATGCATCAGGGCGACACCGCATTATTACTCATCCGTTCTCTCTGGATGGATCTCGGTTAAGTTTCAGGTTCCTCCCCCGTTTTGTTTTGATGTCAAACATTAGCACTGTGGTAAGACATTGACAGTTAGACATTCATTAGCTTCACTCTAAAGGCTCTTCATTTAATAACACTCCAACTCATTAGTTCCAGGTGCTCTTTGGCTTGCTCTTGTTTGTGTGTGTTGTACCCTTGTGTGCCATCAGGTACATGCACCTTCAAGTCAGAGGTAAGATCTCCCTTCTTATTACTGTAATATTTTCTATGTTGTTGCATCATGATCTGTGATCCCCAGGAAAGAAGATGCAAAGGCCTAAATTACACTTGCATTGCCTGAACCTGTGGCTCAGAAGACTTTGGGTACTTGTGAGTGTGGACCGGATTTTTTATCCTCTCACCCTCTATGCTGTTTACTTAACAATTGGTTTGTATTTTGTGTCACTTTTTTTTTTGCCATTGATGGTAATTAGTTATGCATTTTTTATTGGAAATGTTCTATCTAAAATTGATTATCAGGTCCATGGTCCGTCGGTGCTGTCATTGAAGGCCACACTGGTGCAATATTTGCATGGGGTATCATTGTGAATGGGTCATACCTCCCGGGCTCATTTACTTATGCTTACGGTTTCCTTCAGGTACTGCATTCTACTGTGATGTCAAACTGAAGTAAAATGTAACTTTTTTGAAGCAATTTCATTTTGTTCCATTCTAGCTCCTGGTTGTACAATTTCCTCTTACACTGATTCTGGCATGCTTCCTAGATCAAAGGTAAACTTATGTGTTTCTAACTCTTAGCCCCATCCACGTCCTTGAACAATTATCATATTTTTGTCTCTCAGGTTGATGCTGCGCATTAAAGGCAGAAATGAAAGTCTACGGGATAGTTGGATCAGTCAATCTATTTTTGCTGTTATTGTGGCTCTGCAAATTGTATTTGCCTACTTCTTTTGGCTAGCCTATGGTACCATGGCTTTCTTCCTGGGTCCATTGAGGACCTGGTCAACCATTCTGAATATCTTTCTATGGTACCAAGCAGCCACACTTCCTGACCATTGTTTAAAGTAAGCTGTGATCCTAACTCAGCTTTGTATAAGTCAGTTTAAAGGTCAATAATTAACGCTTTTATGCCTGTGATATTTTTCTAGGGGAGCAAGAGACGTTTGGGATCCCAAGAAGTCTCGCTCTGAAGCCGAAGAAATTCCTATTTCTGTGAATCCTTCTGTTGAGTGATAGACAAGTAATTCCACCCCCTCTCCCTCTCTCTCTTTTTTTTTTTTTTTTTTTTGAATTGTATAAAAAGAAAGGTTTATGTGGCGGACTTTTATTATGAAGCAGTTGTATGTTTGTGATATTTATCATCTAGGCTGTAACACTTCATACGTATATCCTATGTTTCTAGTATCTACAACAAGTGCCACTACTTTGTAAATTAATTTATAATGTTACAATTGATTTTTTGAGGAGATTCTGTGATGCATTTCAATTACTTTGTTCCATGTTTTATGTGAATGGAGATTTGCTGTTTTAGCAAGAGACTGAAGCACTACTCGTTAATGTTGTTTTTGTTTTCCAGTTTATTTTAATAATGTTTTTTCTCCAGTGCTGCCTAAAAATAAAACAAGGTTAAACTCTTGTACTATGTAAAGGCTGTGCAGTGTTATGTACCATTTTCTTTGTTACTGTTTCTAGTCTGTGGCCAAATTCTGCTTCCTATAAGATGTCATATTCTAGTCAAGCAAAGCAGATCAACAGTTCTTCTCTTGGGATGTGCTTGATTTGGAGCCAGAATGTGATAGTTTTGCCAAGATTAACCAAAGAGGCAAAGGGCATCTCGAGCGGCAGCTGTGCTGTAAACAATTTCTTGCCTTTTGACAACTAGATTATCAGCGAGAATTTGTGGCACAGACATTTGTTTCCTGTGAATTGCATCTGCTTGTTTGGACATACTAGTAAGACTGCCTATGCCTTGTATTTGTAAACCTTTCCGGGTGAGTTATAACTAGCTTCGAGTTTTGAGTTTCATTTTATTTTGCAGTGTGTACAGCAAGTGCACATTGACAAGTTGTGAAATAATGTGCCAGTCAAAAGTATTCTTTTGTTTTTAGTGCTGCACCATTTTCATATTGAAAGTAACTTGACCAAATCCAGTTCCTTGTACGGAAATGTGAATAAAATTTTAAGAGAAAACTCTTACAATCAACTGTTTTTAATGTTGTAAGTTTTTTAATTTATAAGGGACAATTATTTGTTCTAATAAAAACTTTATATCACAGACTCCATCACAAAGTTATTGTTTGAGGAAAGTTGTCCAGAGCATGGAAAGTTTGTTCCAGGCCAGTGTTGGTAAACTTGACCACCCTCATTCCATGAGTGTCCGTTCCAAGCTGGTATCCGACAGCTGTGGTAGTGATAATCTCCAAAGATTTGTAGACACTATGGGCATTATAGTGCAAATGTCCACAAAATGCATGAGTCACACCTTTTAAAAATGCATAGAGAAAGGAAGGGTATTTAAGCAGCAGAATTCTCATTTTTAGCGACACAGTTAGGAAAAGCTTACCTGCAGCATGCAGCTTATCTAGTAGTGACTTTCGAATGGACTTCGGGAGGTTGAAGTATTGGTCAGGCTCTTCTATATTCTCAACGAAAAATGGGATGTGTTGGAACACAATAATCCGTGCATTTTTATTTTTACCCTGCTGAAGCTGAGAATCAAGCCAGTGCTCCTGTTCCTCATAGATATGAGGAATTTGTGAAGAGTCAAAATAGTACTGAGAATTCAGCACGATGAAAAGTACTCCATTCACCCAAAATGAGTAGTAATCATCTCCAAACGAGGATCGGTATCTAAAGTTCAAGTATGTTATTATTTTTTGTACTTGTACAAACAGCTTAACTTTGTAATAGAGAGACTGGTTCAAAAGACTACTAACAGAGAGACACCTTCAGATGTTGGTTGGTTTCCAACATCATGATTACCACATACACACACCAGAGGAATTTCTGGATTAATTTTGGACATAATATCTTTAAAGTCTTTTTCTTGCATTGCTCGCATTTCTTTGTTGGTTGCTTAAAAACAGAGATCCATGGAAAATTATCCAGCAACTTACAAAACATTTTCTGAAAGGTCCCAAATATTTATTGGCACTTGGCTTACCAGGGTATGCATGGCACAGATCGCCACATATTACCACAAAACTTGGAGGAGGCTGCAGCCTGTTGATGCACTCCACGGCCTTCTCTGAGAGCTGGATTTCTTCAGCCCAGTACCTTCCAGTTGGCAAAGGCAATCCCTTTTTATCATTGATATAGGCGTCTTTCAATCCAAGTTGGGTATCTGCACCTTGCACAAAGTAGAACGACTCAGAGGAATCCTTTTCTTCACCTGCGGTCAGAGGATAATCTTATGATATCTTATGATAACGCACCACCGTATATTCAGATATTACTCAGTTTCTTTGAGATTTCTGATTTTCCTATATTTGCAAACAATACCTTCATTAAAATATATAAATTTTCGATCCTTGGTGTGAATCTTCCAGTCTGATGCCATGGTTCAGCCTAGGAACCTACTGCCAGTGTGTTTCTGACTCGATAGCAATACCTAATGACTTCCCTTTGCAGTTTACGACGAACCGAATGTCATTATCGCACTGCGTAATCTTGCCACACGGTCGTAATCTGAGGTAAACATAGAGATAGAGAGCAGAACACGTGTGTGGGGGAAAACAACTCCATTTGTATGAGGGGCGGGGGTTGCGAGCAACTAGCAGGGCTGTGACTGGCTGGGACGGACTGCGTAGTGGGGCTTCTGTCTCAGTGTGTGCAGGTGCTGGTGGGCCTGGTACACGGATGGGGACGACGTAGCCGTTAACCCAATGTTCAGGTCCTCTTGGGGGCCTACGTACTTGGCCGAGAAAGTCCACCCTGGCCGCTCGTGGTTTTGGAACTGGTGGCAACTGCAGCAGGGAATAACAAAGGGGGCTATTTCTTGCCAACCTAAGCGTACATCTTGAAAAAGAAATTTTCTAAGTTAAACTGATTGTTGCCGTGAAAGCATATTCAAAACATTTTCGCACTCTTTCGAACATAATGACACATAAAATCATCCACGTACAGACGGGTGAGAATATTGTGAAACCTTGAAAATACGAAAATTTAATTTGTCCTGTTGACACCAAATCCGTCTCGTCTTCTAGGTTGCTCTTTACAGAGAAAATCTGCAGTCCCCGATACCGACACCGTCTAACGATAACTTTTGGGATTTTGTGTCTTTGACATAAATATTTGGCTTTGGTTCTGTACTGGAACACCCTTTGCATCGTTCCCGAACCGGGAGAGGGCGTTGACAATGTTGACTTTGCAGCCAAACCATCAGGTACGTGAAAAGCAGGTGTCTAACCTCAAGTTCATGTCATCACTCATTATTTCAGTAATTTTTTCTTTCGTGATCTGTATGTTTGTGGGACATTTGTATTTGTGGTTTGACCCAGCTCAAAATTTAAAACCTTGCCCATTTTTGTCATTATTCAATCGGCGTAGTAAATATTGCTCAGGTTACTGTTGCAAATACACCAGACTCATGTCTAGGGTGATGTAACATATACAAACTAAGGGCGATAGAACCAGATGCATGTTTTTCATAAATATTTGTTGATGATTTCGTGTTTCCTCAGTAGTATATTCAACCCTACCAGTGTGTCCCTGCGCTAGAATTTTATGCCAGTGAGCAAAACGTTGATGTATGCATCAAACTCTTTCTGTTTTCACAGGTGGTATATCACCTATCTCAGCTTTCCAATTGCCTGTCAGCGACCACAAGTCAGATTGTCAATGGTTTCAAGACATTGAATACTCAGAAGACAACTAACTCTCAAGACCAAAGTGATATTATATGTAAAGAGAGCTTAGATGAGGTTGGTTGATGTTATTTGCATTTTAGTACTTATGCCCCTCAAGGTATCGTTGGCATACTCATTTTAATTTATTTCCAAATTTTGCAGACTATTAAAAATTATACCAATGATTTGGTTATATGTTTGCCAAAGATTTCAAAGAAAACGCATAAATCAAATAGCAAGTTCACCAGTGGGAAAAGTACTTCCTCAGAAATTGAAGAGTTAAGAAGGGCTGTTCAGATACTGTCTCCACTTAAGCCACTACCGTCCAACAAGAGGCTGCAAGCTCCATGGGAAGTGTCATTTATCTCCACTGATTCATTTGAAGGAAATAAGCGCCTTGGTTTTCAAAAACTACCTTCAGCCAGCACTTGTAGTTCAATCTACAATCTCACATCTAAAAATCTAGACTATACACTATTCCACATGAAAAGACTTGGTAAGTTAAAGTGCAGAGTTTGAATATGCATGTTATAGAGGTTACAGCTGGTGTTAGCATGTTTTATATAAAGAATTCTTCACTTTTGTCTCATACATGCATTGCAGACTCCTATCAAAAGCGTGGTTTCAAAACGGAACGAATAGTGGACAAAGAAAAGGAAAGGAATAGCAGTGCTTCAAGTCGATTATATTATTTATTCTTCAAACCTCCAAAGCCAGAAATTAAACCGATTCCAAGCTTAGAAAAATTTGTTGATGCTAAAAATGGTAAGCCGAATGAATATCAGGTTTGGTTCTATAAATTAGTAGTTGCATTTCTTGATGCTGTCATTAATGCCATTTTCCAGTTGATGCTGTGGCCACTGCATTGGTGAAAGTTTATGGGGAAGGCTACACAGCTGGTAAATCCTCCGAGAAGCTCAAGAAACTGAGATTATTTATCTCAGGAATTTTTGCTGCAATCTTAGTGATATTTGGTAATATATCATCTGTGATAGCTATTATACTGGGGCCTTGTGCACAATGTCAAATTCACAAAAACCTGCATTTTCCGTTTAAGGTCTTCGTGCTTTCATGGTTATGAAGAATTTCCCCTTTACTGATAACATAAAACGGGTATCTCCTGATGAGATTGATGTTACATTTGCGGACGTGAGAGGGGTAAGCACAAAAAACTATATTCTAAGATGTAGTCCAAACTGATTGGTGGAGACATAGGTAGTTCATTGTGACAATATTAATTTTTTATTATTTACAGAGTGAAGAAGTGAAGAAAGAACTGATTACAGTTGTAAATTTCCTGAAAAATCCTAAGAAGTTTGCTGTTCTTGGTGCTAAGTTACCCAAAGGTGGTGTATATTGTATGTGATGTGTTGACACTTAAGGTTTGGTCCTCTACAACTTTTAATTTTTGTTTCAGGTGTACTACTTGTGGGAGAGCCAGGTGTTGGCAAGACTTTGCTTGCTCGAGCTGTTGCAGGAGAAGCAAGAGTACCATTTTTCTATGCCTCTGGGTCTGAATTTGATGAAATATTGGTCGGAGAAGGTGCTCGAAGGATCCGCAACCTCTTCCGTATGTCTCTTAAGAATCAGTCTCATACTCTCACTGATATAATGTGCTTGACCTTTTTCTGAAATGGTTGTGAAACGTCCTTTCAGGCATCGCCAAGGAAAATGCTCCCTGTGTCATCTTTGTGGATGAAATTGATTCTGTTGGAGCTAAAAGAGCAAAATCATCAGTTCATCCGTATGCCAATCAGTCCATCAACCAATTATTGTCTGAAATGGATGGGTATGTGCTACATATTTTGGAAATTAAGAATTCATTTTGTCATAGTCTCATTTTATTTATCTCTCATGAATTATATTTTCCAGATTTGCATCTAATGAAGGGGTGGTTGTCTTAGCAGCCACCAATAGAGCTTCTGATTTGGATAAGGCTCTTGTCAGACCAGGACGATTTGACATGGCCATTGAGGTAAACGTCTGTAATTAACCTTCTGCCTCTTTGGGTGCGAGTGTGGTCTGTAGTATAACTTTACTCTGTTTACAGGTTCCTTCTCCGAGGAAGGGAGATCGCAGGGATATAATACAATATTATCTGAAGAAAATTACATGCAGAAATATTGACATTGATGTGCTTGTTAAAATGACACCTGGCTGGAATGGTGCAAATCTTCAGAACTTGCTCAATTGGGTGAGAGGTCTTAATCCTATGATATGTAGTCCTGGCACTGCTATGGCATTTCTATATGATGGTAATATTTATTTCAGGCGGCGATTTTAGCGGCAACTGAGAACTCGGAGTATGTTAATATGCACCACATCCTCAGTGCTTATGACAGAATTGTCCTGGGTAAATGTCCCCATTTCCTCAACTTGATAGTTTGTGTGGTTGGTGTTTTGTTTATTACTAACTACTATTGCAGGAGTCTCATGGGGAGCTGCAAACGCAAACGAATTACAGAAGGACATGAGAAGAATAGCGTATCATGAAGCGGGGCATACTTTGGTTTCACTGTTGACACCAGGAAGTAAAACGATCCACAAGGTCACCATTGAAGCTAGAGGATCGGCATTAGGACATGCAAGTTTGACATAGTGGACTTAAAATTGACTTTTGTCTGCTTCTTAGACATGTAGCAATGACACTTTTTTTTCTTTTTATCTTTTTCTTTACATGTGACGCAGACTGCTCAATTGGAGGATGATGAGGCGCTGGAAACCAAGGCTGCACTGACAGCTCGTGTGGATGTGTGCTTTGGGGGCCAGGTGGCAGAAGAATTTATATATGGCCCTGAGGAGGTGTCTGGAGGCTGTTCATCAGATCTAGTGGTAATTCTCTTAGTGTTAGCAGTTCATCCTTGCATCATGGTCAATGTTGCCTGTCTGTCAATCTTTTAAACTCTTTCTCATTCCAGGCAGCTACATCAATTGCTAAAACTATGGTGAGAAAGTTTGGCATGGGGGCAACAAATCGCCATTTAGATGATTCAGAGTCTCTTAGTGGGGAAGCTCAAACTGCCATTGACAAGGATATTGATAAAATTCTCAATGTGAGTGCACTGAAGAGTTGATTCAGTTGTTTTTCTATTCCATGCTATTGTAATATTGACTCCTCTCTCCTTCTCAATGTTTCAAGGAATCAAAGGAACGTGCTAAAAGCCAATTGGCCAATCATGCTGCTGATCTCCATAAAATAGCGGGTGCACTTTTGGAGTATAAGACACTCTCCAGGGCAGATCTCATGGAAATATTGGGAAAAACTGATGTAAGTTGCGTGTGCTGATGATAACTTTCCTGATTATTATTATTGTTATATACTTACTATTACTTCTGTTTTCTCCCTCCAGGAGGCTAAACCCTTAAATGAACAGTAACGCTTTATGCTTGAGTACTTGTCAAGATACTTGTCATTCTGCAACCTTGAGACTCAAAAATATATGGTAACTACAGAACTTCAGATTGGCTTAATTTGGAGGAATAGTTTGAAGACTTAGACAGACAATTACAAAAAAATTGCACAAATGATTCAATGCCCCTGTCATGCTGCCCTAGTAACTTTGCTTGTACTCATACTTGTGAAACCTCTCACCACTTTCACTCACATTTTTCTGATCACACTGTTTGTTCCTGTTTGTATTTTTTTTTTCTTATGCCCTCTTACTTGTGGTCATGTAAATGGGAATGGGAAAAGTCTCTGCAGACGGTTTCCAGCATATTTGCTACATTGTATTTTGTGAAACTGCTGCTACCATACTTCCATCTAAATTCTCGTAGCACCTCTTCATTTGTTAATTTATGTGCTGATGTCATCATTGCATTCAGGATGTTAATGCACATTCGAACTTCTCAGCACTTTATGTATCTTTACATAGTGTCCCTCTATTGTTTTGGTGGTTCTATAGTAATTTTGTAAGTTATGTATAGTGACATCACCTGCAGATTAAATTCCTTGAGCTGCAACTGTCATAGGAACTTTAATTCCAGATAGTAGTTTTGTTTATGCTAATGTACTTCTATAACATCTATAAAAAAAATTATGTATGCAATTTTCTTTCAATTGATCAGGTATATTTTCTGTAGTTGTTCGAATACGTATTTTGTATTTTATTGTTGATGTTGTTTTAGAGAATAAAAAAAAATGTGTGACCCTGTTCAAATTTCGGTCTATATTTCTATGACCCAACCCTGCAATGGTGTGCTACTTTCCATTGCTCTTGAGCAGTGCCTTTGCATCAGTAAATAAAAGTCATAAACATCAATGTATAGACAACATAATATATAATTTATTGAAGGAAAGTAATTATCACAAGCTGCACGATATGGCACATTAAATAACACAAGATTTTAATGATGAAAGAAAAATTGATGCACAGTGCTTCATGTGCTGCATTGAGGAAAATGGGAATGGGAAAGTGGGCCATCCCAGTTAACAGAACTCCTGAAGTACAAAATTGGAGTCCTTTGAATTGATAACTTCACATCTCAATGGTCCTAGTGTCTGACCAAGCACAGCATTCATATCATAGCCCTACAGAAAACACAAGGTTAAAGATAAGATAGAAACAACACAGCTGTTAAGAAGGAGGTGATTTTGATTTGACAGAATGAAACCTACCTCTTCACCAGGAACTGTCGGTGGTAACAAAGACTCGATGGTACTTTGAAGCAACTGAAAGCAATAACAAAAGTTCATGAAAGATTAAGAAAAAGAGTAGGTCACACTCATAATGTTTCACATACCTTCAAACGAACAGATGAATTCTTTGGTAAGCTGTGGCATGTACATAGGACCTGCAATGACATGCGCAATACAAAGTTTTCACCTTGATCATTGCATTTTTCACAACGGTATTTTTCACTTTGATCACCAAGACTCAATAACTCATTTTCACAAATTCCACAAGCTGGCCACATGTATGCTGAATCTTCATCAACTCCCACCACAACACCTGCAAATTACATTTAAATTACATACTGCTTGCATCCATTTTCGGTAAACAAAAAATAAAGAAGCTTTGTGATTTTAGAATGTTCAGTTACACTTCAAGCTGCTCACCGAAGAATTTAACTAGACTCCTGGTTGGTGTATTTCTTTGCAAAATGGGCAGATCAGGGTTGAGACAAGCCAAGCAACGAAAGTATTCTTCGTTTACCACACTGCTTATAACAGACAAATTCTCATTGTGTACAGCAGAAATCCTTGTGTATTTATCAGCTTTCAATTCTCCTGCCGTGAAAGAAAATTTCAACAAAACATGTCAGATGAGGCTCACAGCATGAAGATTCATACCAAATAATTTACACACCGGCCACTGATTCCAAATCCAGAATAGCAATGACGGTAGCTTTGGCAGTTAGTGGAGACAGGTAGGCTGATGGGTTGATGGTAACATGAACAATGTTAGGGTAAGTTTCCACATCTGTCAGGTACAGTCTTTCATTGGTTGCATGTATTAAACAAGTGAGTACATTTACTCTTCTAGGCTCCAAGACATTCTGCACACATCAAAAAGAGTTAATTTAAGAAGTATTTTAAAAAATGCCATCCACAAATAATAAGTAAATATCGAGGGGAAAATACCTCTGATAGAATAGATGTTAATGATGTAAAATGAGGCTGATACATGTCAAGTTTATGTTCTTTTTCTGTAGGCTGGCATTCCCAAACTGAATTAGCAGCAGCTAATACATAGAGAACAGGCTGCTCGCAAGGTCCAAGAACATCCATACTAGACACAATTTTCCACAAATTGGAAACTCTATAAAAAGGATTAATTTATAAAAAAGAGAGAAAGAAAGAAAGTGGATAAAGACCAACCAAGGTAATTTATGCTTTGCTTTGTTTTCCATATTACCATATGGATATCAATTTTGTTCACATACCTAAATGGAGCAATTCTTTGAATTGGAAGAAAGCCAAAGAATGTGAATGTTTTCCCAACAATCTGTTCGCTCTCCACATCCTGCCATATGCTCCTTTGGAAACAAAAGCTAACAGTCATCTAATGTGTAATGTCATGCAGCTTGAATTGGAAATCCAAATCGAAATTACCTGTCTGAAGATAAAGGCTGTTTGGAACCCAGGATTACTTCGCATACCTCTTTGGTAACGTCCTGGCCCAGAAGTGACCAAGAGGGACCTACAGTTTCTTGGTTGTCTGTAACAGCTTGACTTGGGGAAGGGAGAAAAATATTTGTTCACATCTTTGCTTTAGCTTCTGATCACTTTAAGACAAGAGCTTGATGAGTTACTTACTTGAAATGAAATATTCGCAGCACTGTTAACCTGATACCATCAGAAATGGCATTCCCAGTATAATGGTTGGAAACTAAGGCAGATATTGTGCCTAAGTTCAAATGGTCTTCAAGAGTGTCGTTTAATTCATCAACAAGTACTTCCATACATTGAAACAGGCGATGGGGTTTTTCTACAACCTTAGGAAAGATTATATCTGAAAGACTGACTCCTCCAATACTCTCAAAACCTGAAAAATGTATATTTTTAAAAAGATTTTATCTTATTTTTTAGTTACAATTTTGCATAGCAGCTTATGGATCACTCTCAAACTTTACCATCTTTAAGAGAAATAGAAACTTCACTCTTTCTTGTAATTGGTACTTTGTCAACTTGAAGTGCAGAAACCACTTCAATGCGATATGCACACAGGATTAAAGAGATACCTCTGACCTTCAGGCCTTGCCTAGAATCAATACCAATGAATTTTATTTGGAGAACTGAGATATACCAACAGCAGAAATCATGGTCACATACAGTAATAATATGTACATACCACGGAGGAAAAATTCGTATCTTTGTTGCAGATACAATTTTTCCTAATTTTTCAGCTACACATGTGTCAATCACCAAAATAGTAAAACTGGATGGGCTCCCCAAACATCTTTCACCTTTTTCTCCACTCACATCTGCAAAAATTTAGAATTATATTTTGACTGTACAGAGAGATTTTAAAAGAGGCACTGTATGTGGGGGAATACAATTTATCTCACCATTGTGAACATAGCCTTGAACTAAAACATGGGAATATTCAGTCCAAGTTCTTTCAACTAGTAAAAGCATGGAGGAAGCCGAAGCTGAACTGACGGCTGAAGAAGATTTTCCCATTTTACTGCGCTGGTATTGCCAAATACGGGCGGAGGAACGTTGGCGATTAAGAAGACGCTGTAGGCGACTTGCCAATCCATCACTAGAAAATACATTTCAATTAATGTACAATGCAAACCTCTTGCTCTAGATAGAGCTCTTAAACTTACGGTTTGAGTTTCTTCTTTCCTTTTTTGGGTGGTGCATTGAAGTCATCAGCATCATTACCTGCTTCCAATGCCCTATGATCTGTGGGGGCAGGAGGGCTTGAAGATTGAGATATAGTTAAAGGCGATGAAACACAAGATGAAGGTAGTTTTTCAATCTAGAAAAAAAGAAGAAAAGCTTATTACTTGTGAAATTAATCATACTTATACTCTGTGCATATCTTTATTTTAGTACCTGTGTCAGTTGACTTCCCCTCGCACCCTGTGATGAACAGCTGACAATATCTACTTCATCAAGGTCATTGATTTCATTGACATTCTTGTCGATGTTTGAATGATCTAGTCAGAGATAATAAGAAGAAATAGGAAACTGTTATGATAATTAGATGAAAGCATAACTTTCTCTTAGGGGGAAAGAAAAGAAATACTACCTTGAAGATGGGTAGGATTATCAAATTTAGTTGAAGTATCTGATTTGCTTGTGCTGCCCATAAAATCCACTCCAGTTACATTCTGTGGTGAATCCATGGGTTCAGAATATTCCTCCTCTATGAGAAGAGTGTGGTTTGAAGATTGTTTAGTTATTTTGGACGGCCCAGCATGAAGGTCTCTTTTTAATTTGGAGGTATGAATGGAGGTACCCTCGAGCACATGCAAAGAATCAACTTGCTTAAGGTTTTCAAATCCATTTTTTTCCCATTTCTGAACAAAATCATTACCTATTTTAGAAACAGGTAAAATGGCTATTTGTTCTTTCTTGTTGGAAGATGGGGACTTTTTCTTGTTCAAGCTTAGCTTCTTTTTCTTTTGAGGAGGGAGCACTGGAGTTTTCAGCAGTTTAGCCTGAACATCATCATAGTCAGGCTGCTCAGTATTGATTTCTTCAATGAGACGGCTGTAGTTAATTGAATCATTAACGACCTGCAACTCATCCTGCGACATTTCGAATTCGTTTGAGGCAACTTCAGTTTGGTGGCATTCATGTCCCAATGTAAGAAAGGTTGTATCAGTGGGTTTGGAATCACTTAAAGGTAAGACTTCTTTAGTAACACAGTCATTTACATTTGTCCCCTCAGTCACATTCTGAAGTGAAAAATCTAAAGAGCGTTTGGCAGGAATTGAACACTGATTAACTAGTGGTTTTGATTTGAAATTATTATCCAGCACTGTTGAATTCAACCCTGATGGCTCACAGAGAAAACTAAGTTTACTAAGAGAATCATCAAGAGTTGCAGACAATTTTTCTGCGCCATGTTTGACCAAATTGCATGAATTGTGGTCTACTGTATCAAACTTGCTGCTTCTTCGAGAACGAGGTTTGGATTTAGAGACAAGAATTGGGGAAATTGATTGATCAATCACCATCTTTGCTTTTGCAGCAGGTCTAGGTCTTTTTCGAGATGATTTGCCAATAATAGGTGATATAGCAATTTGAGCACCATTTTTAAGAGTTTGGGGGGAATCGGCAGATGTCGGAATCACAGGTGCAACAGGTATGTCGTTTCCGGGAGACAGGTCAGTGGCGGAGACAGGAGCATGTATTTCGGATGGGGATCTTAGGTTGTCTTCTTTATATGCAGCTTTTGAGTCGTTTTTTCTTGAAGATGCACAAGGAGAAGGTTTCTGATCACATGCCAAGTCATTCTTCTTTTTAGAAGTGTGAGGAGTTTTAAGCCTACTTCTCCTTCTGTAGGCATTTGTTTTAAATACAGGAGAATTGGGTAGATGATTCAAAGCAGTTTCATTTAACACCACATCTTCCTTCATTTCATTACTACGCTTTTGGGAAATTGTCCTCTTGTTCTTAAATCCACATGGCCTGAGAATTGGTGAAGTGGCTTCAAACTTCGGCATTGTTTTCTTAGCAGGAGATAAAATTTCTGCATCATTCACAATGGTGCCGGTCAAGGAAAATGTTTCTGAACAATCAGAAGAAATATTTATCCTTTGATTCAATATGGATACATTTTTTATCCACAGGTGCTCATCAAAAGATTCTGAACCATTGTTGGAGTTTTCATTATGAGTGACAGTACTGTCAAGTGTGTTTGAACAATCTGCCTGTTGGTTGACAGCAGGCTCACTGCCTTTTCTGACTGTAATCTCTTTGTGACGTTTTTCAATGGATCTCACAAACAGAGCAGAAGAATGCCGCCTCCCTCTTCTTTGGACTGGTTTACAGTCATCGAAATTAATTTGAGATGAGAGGAGACGGTTGGGGCGTTGGCGCACCTGCGGCATACTGACGTCCTCACATTCTTCATCCGAGGAACTCCAGGAAATGGCTACATCAAGGTGGGATGTATCCTGCTGGGACTGAGACATTAGCTGAGAGCACCTGTGGGACAAATGTCCTTTTCCTTGACTGAATGCCTCGACACACTTATCCCAGCCCTGCGAAATACACATTAAAGATCAGAACGAGTAATACGATTTTTGTTTCATCGAACAGCATGCTTTCAAATTAAGAAATGTCTTTTCTTTCTGTTTATATTTGAACGAATAGGAATGACAGTATTCAGCACTTGCAGCAGGACTCACATGAAACGATAATTTCTTGTTGGCATTACATGCTGTGATGATGTGGCTATCCCGTTCATCAGCGCCCAGCGGCATTCCTCGCGCCCCGAAGCTGAGTAAACCTCCTGACACTCCAAAAAGTCTAGCTACTGTGAGTAATCGAAAAGAATCACTGAGAGTTGAGGTTGAAAGGTCTGGCATAACTGACAATTGGACCTGCGAGAAAATCAGCCTCCGCCCTCCCCTACGTTTGCTGAATTGAAGAATTCTTACCCCAAGTTATAGAAACCTAGAACAATTGCTGTCATTACAACTGGTTAAATACTTAAACCCTACGCCACCGTCTCGTAACATAAAGAGTAGAGAATTACAAAACCGAGCAGAACCCGCGCAGCAAAACAACAACAGGGGTGTGTTCTCTAAGTAACTTTTAAGTAGCTTTAACATTGAAAAGACGGAAGACAGACGATTTCTCTGATTCACCCCACGTAGAACGAAGTGAATTAAATAATATTAATCCCCGCTTTACGATTACCCGTGACTAACTGTTCAGCGACAAGTAAACATAACTGGGAGAAGCACTGGTCCGACCACCGTCGCTCGTCTTTTGTTAGTGTGCGTGAGGCGAGGTCACGACTTTCTGCTGCAGGCAATCGTTCGTCGTCCTGAATTTTGAGAAGTCCGTCAAGTCCTCGCCAAGATGATCGCATCGGTGGGAGCCAACGTCGTGAGGACCATGTCCAGGAACCTGTCGACCTCCGTCGTCAGGAGCCACGGAGCCGAGAAGATTGTCGGCCGCGGCCAGTGGCCCAAACCTGGCTCCGTAAGTGACTCTGGGAGGCGGCGGAGAGGTTATGTTTCGTTGGTCCATTTCTCTCCTATTCCGAACAGACGGTCGCGCTCGGTTAACACCGTCGTGATTTTCTCGCCTTCTCTCTCCGGGACGTTGAGTTGTTGTCGGTAGACGGCTTAGACGTGTTGTCAGCTACCGATTCTTTATTTGACTGCTGGTGGTGTGAAAGGTTGATCAAGTAGCCCCCAGAGCGAGCAGGGAGGCAACTTCTCACTTTGTCTCACTGTGACACCTTGACTCTTGTTTCAGAACCTGCCCTTCTCCATCACCAATAGGTACAGGCTGACCCTTTACTACATGCTTTTCACTGGATCAGCATTCGGCCTTCCCTTCTACTTCTGGACCCAGAAGCAGTAATGTTTTAACTTAGGTGTGTTCTCGGTCTGCTATGGGTTTGCCAGGAGTCCTTCGTTTCTTTGTGTTTCATAGCTCATTTTTTTGTTTCAGGCTGTGTAAATTAGATGAAAGTCCAAGGGAATTTTTTTTTGTGATGTCATGTTATTTAAGCTGGCTTCTATAAACTCACTGTACACATCGTGAGAATTATATTCCATTACTGATAGCAAAATTGTAAAACATGGATGGAATGACATGGGTTTCACTTTTAAAATAAATACATTACAAATTATAATTTTCATTGGTATTATTTCCAGACCTAAATCATACAAAACTTAAACAAAACATTTCGTTTCATAATACAGCAGTTACATAACAAGTTGTGCATTAACTTCCTCCCAGAAGGTTGTATATTGTTCTAGCATCCTTCCACCATCTTCATTATTTGCATTTAAGTACTGCACCAGGTTACTGTAACTAAGATACGGGTTGGGCACTTTTTCATTTAAATCGGTAAACTTCTCTACCCAATTTTTGAGTTGTTCTATTTCCTCCTCCTCCGCGCTCTTGACGCTGCCACTATCCTTCTGGGATTCTTCGAGTGTCAAAGCTTTAATTTGCTCTGCAGGGTCGTTGACATGGTCCTCAATTTCCTCATCGTTTTCCTTGATTTCCTTGTCCCGTTTTCCTTTCATTGTCTGACTTGCTCTTCGTTCTTGGAGCACTTTCAGTTTGAAGTCTACCTTGAATGATTTCAAAGATTCCGTGGAGAAAATGTCGGCTTTCAGACGCCCAACTGCCTCAATGGCTGAAGCTTTGACAGCGGGATCCGACAAACCTGACTGTGCCATCCACAGCAGCAATCCGGCAGCCAGGTAAGCACGTAGGCTGCTTTGCAAAGCTATGGCAGAAGCAGCAAACACGGAATCTGTATGAAAAGGCCCTGCATGGAAAGGACACAAAAAAAAAAAAAAAAGGGTTGGAGACAGAAATTCAGATGTGAAGTAATCTGATAAAGCAGAAAGGCAAAGAGTCATACCTTGAGGGGAAAGCCAAATGCAGAACTTCAGAAACATTGGCACGCCTTTATCATTCAACATGTTGGTAATGTGATAATGGTACAGAAGTGACACCGCCTGAACAAGTAGTCTGTATGCAGCTTGTAAATCTTGATCGGTTGTGGCTTTGTCAATAACAAATTTCTGTTTAATTCTTGGAAACAGAGTTGGTGCAGCAAGGTACGCAAGGGTCACTTTGCTGCTCACGGCATACCAGGCTGAGTCCTCGCTGGTTACAGACACTTCAGTGGCTAAATCTTTTTGCAAAGCAGCAACTTTCTCATCACCAAAACAAATGGACACATGGACATTTTCTGCCTCAGTTTCTGAAAGGAAAACAATAACTTGTAAGAAGCTAAGTGAGCTAGGGTGCTGAGGGCTTAGAGGTAGCAAGACACTAACCAGAACTACCATTGGTTTGACTTTCTTTGTTACCCAGTTTCAGCCAATCGTCTGGTGTAAAACTGTCTTTAAAGCTGTAAATCAGCATATGCACATAGTGGTATAGAGCCAGGTGGTTCAATTTTGGATAAAGATTCAAAACAGCCTCTGCTGAGGTCCAATCTCTCAGTGAAAGAGAGAGGTCAAAACATTCACGAGCGTAGAAACATCCAATGGGATCCTCTGGACATTTTTCCTTCACAATTCGAGCAGCCATTAGAAGTCGATCTGAAGTTTTCTTGCGAGCTAAACACTGGGCAGCTTTAGCCCATTCTCCAGCTGACGCAAAACTTTTTTTCCAAAGGAAAAAAAGGGATGTTTGAGCAATGTTAACATAATTCAGAATAGACGAAAAAGAAATTTATAAAAATACATAGGCTCACTCCATACCAGACAGCTGCTAGACTTTGCTGTCCCTGAGAGACACAGAGTTGCGCCCAGTCGAGGAGGAGAGATTTTATGAGAGGGCTTTCAGGAGGCAGCCGACAACGAGCCACTGCTACAGCATGGCGGTACTTTCCATTTTGAGCCAGTACTTGTATTGCCTCCTCAACTTTATGGATAGCGAGGAGGTATGCTGATGCTTTAGAGTGCTCATTTGCTTCTATCAGCTGCTCTGCATAGGCTGCACAAGTCTCCACCCAAATTCTGAACCAAATAAAATCAAAATTATACTTCTTTTTCTTTAAGAAAAGAAGGAAAATTATTAAAGGAAAATAAAACAATGGCATACTTATGTGAAACAGTGGGTGCAATGGACACAATGAAACTGTTCAGGGCTTTCTTTTCAATGGCTTCTGTGATGGCATCCTTGATGGATCCATTCCAAACATTCAGAGTAAAGCTATTTTCTGGAACAGTGCTACTCTTTGCCTCCATCATTAAATAATGCTCAACAGCAGATTGGTTAGCAAAGAAGGCATAATGCAGAGGCATTGTTTTACCATCACTTGCCAGCCCATCCTTGTCCAATTTCATATTTCCATGCCCTACAATGCAAGAAGAAAACAATGGCAGCAATGAGCACAGTTAAATGTGAGCTCAGTCGCGCATAAGAAAAGAGATTAAAATCTGACCTGGTGGACCCAAGAGATATTGTAAAATGGCGTAATTGCCATCTTCATTCTGCATCTCAGGCCCTGACAAAGGTAAGAGAGTCTTCTCCTTCTTTTTAATAACCTGAACCTTCGGCACATAACTTTCCTCACTTTGATTGCCTGGAATCAGTAAATCACATGATAGCAGAGAGAAAACACACCAAACAGTTTGGAATATTAAAAGAAAAATTGTGCAAAACTGACCCGGTATACGAGCGCTGCTTTCTTTTGCATCACTCAAAACATGATTGGTCTCCTTATTCTTTGCTATGGGAAGCTTAGCTTCCTGCTCTTCAACATCCCAAATGCATACAATGCCTTCTTGACCAGCTGTGATGGCTAAAGAAGCTTTAAATGGGCTCCACTCACAACATAGGAGAGGAGCATTATGGTGATGATAGGAAGCAACTGGCTGGCGATTTATGACATCCCAAACCTGGGGACACATTAAAGGTTACATATTGAAAGAAGCAGATACCTGGGAAAAGAAAACGAACAAAATATCTCAGATCTGGAGAAATACCTGAGCACAATAGTCGTACGATGCTGATAAAAGGCGTCCTCCTTCATGTGGACTCCATGCTAGTTTCGCTACTCTGGATTTGTGTCCTTTCAGGGTAGCAATACAGGGGACATCAGATATGGGCAGTGAGTCGTCAGCTTCTGGGGATACTTGGAGGACATCGTAAACAGAGCTGACATCAAGAATACATATGTTGACATCATTAGAAGCCGAGGCAAGCCAGTTTGCTTGGGGAGACATGTCGGATGTATCTGAAGCACAACATTGTGGGTGCCAAGAGATGTCCTGAATAAGTGATGAATGCACTTTGATGGATGCCACAAGATGCAACTCTTCTTTCGACCGACAGAAAAGATGAATTGATCTGGGAACAAATCAATCAACATGCATAATTTTTTCCAACTTTACAAGCGTGCACTGGAAAAAAAATACAACCAAGAAGCATATGTAATTACCCAGCTTCATCTCCAAGAGCTAACAAAGAAAAATCAGGTTTCCAAGCTAAATCAGAGAGACCAATTGACTTGTTTTTAGCCTTCAAACTTTGTGGTTTAAGAATAGACTTCAAGACAGTCTGAAAAATCCAACACACAATTGAACAAACAGATTAAAAAATAGTCGGAAAAAGAAATCAGCCCAGGTCTAAGGAACTAAATACCTTAAATGGTTCATCATAACAATAATCGGGCTTATTGGGATCCATAATGGCAATACTTCCTCCTCCAACAGCATAAAGAACATGGTTAGAAGGTTTGGCTTTGGCATCATTTCCCTCGGTGTTTTCTGCAGAGTCGAAACTTGATTTGATAGAAGCAAGAGAAGGTCCCCACTCCATTGCATAAATGCTATCCTTGGTGAAAGGACGAAATAGTAGAGGAGGCTTGACGGAACATGTAAATTGGATACCAATGCGACCATCCGATGTGCCTGAAAAAACATAATGACTGAATCAAAGCAATTTGTTGCTTTCCAAATAGTTCATTTCTCCTTGAATTTGATATGCAAGGAAGGTAGCATACCATAAGCAAGCCATCCATCCTTAGATGGATGCCATGAAAGTGACATAACTTTTCCACTGACTTTCTGGTTGAAAGTTTGCATGGTCTTGAGTTGAGGCTCACTTAAATTCACAACTCTTATTGTTTTATCTGCTCCTCCAATCGCCAAACTAAATTTTTGAAAATGTTTACAAAAATCAGTACATAAAATGCTGACAGAGAAAGACGTACATTTTACCAAAAGTACACCACTTTACTACCTTGTGCCATCTATAGGCGATATCGTCATGGAATGAACCGCTCCTCCAATGGTATTTAATTTTATGGGGGCTACATCCTTGTTGGAACAAGTTCCGGTCATAACACGATCTGCACCAAATGTCCAAACCCAATAGGGAGTGGTATTCTGGAGCCGCCAGTCACTATCACTGAAACATCATTTACAAGATTTTAATATAACATTCAATGCAAATTAAAGATTAATGTCGACAGAAATGATAATATCTTCACCTTTCTCCTTCCTTTGAAATCCATGGGCTACTTTTCACAACAACATGGCAACGGTTGTGGGCACTTGTAAAATTGGTCCAACCAGCCTTTGCTAAACCTTTCTTAGGGTTAAACTTTGCAAGGTTCAGTGACAAAACTTCTCCACCAACAGTGGAAACTAGAATTTGAGCAGGAGCTTGCCAACATACACAATTCCACAGTTTCAGCCCAGGCTGAGTTCTGACAAATGAAAACAAATGCATGAGTACAACGCATGGCATAGCTAAGAAAGTGTACAGCAATGCAACCCACCTTGGAACAAGTGGTGTTTCTGCAAATGCTTCATACAACCCATCCCCTCCAGCTCGCCAAAAGAATATCTTTCTTTCCTTTGCTCCTGAGGCAAGAAGGAAGCAATCTTGCTGATTTTTGGAATTAAATAAATTCTGTGGCACAGGACACCAGGAGAGTGATACTACCTCAGAATCATGGCCTCGCATCTTATGTACAACATATTCTTTGCCTGGAACTGGTGAAGATTCCCTTAAAACGCATAGTAATGTATTTAGCTGAAAAGAGTAATATTTTGAGAAAAAGCAAGAGACAATACCTTTGATGTTAATCACACAAACAAGGCCTTGCCTTGTACCAGTGGCAACAAGGTCTCTGTTGTGAGGGCAGCAGGAAACAACAACAAAAGAGTGTTCCTTGAAGGTCTTCCCATTCATGACATTTGACTGAACTTTCCACTGAACTAGATTACCATTGTCATCAACACATACTATTAAGTTCTCATCAACAGGAGACCAGCTTCCATAAACAGCATTTTTCTGTCACATATATAAAACAGTTTTGAATTAAGGTAGAGCAAATAACACAGCCATGTAGACATCAAAGTGTTGTGTTCTTTCTGCTTTTAGAGGGTCCCTGCATGGCTTTCATACCTGAGGGCTCTTGTAAGCAAACGCCACCTTCTGTGTGTCCAAATTCCACACATACGCCTCTCCAGTGTCTGCAGTTGTAAGCAACCTACTTCCACAGCCTTGAGGTGGGAATGATACTGATAAGATTTTGCCAGAATGTGCCTGATTTATAATCCTAGGATTTGAGATGTTTGATGAATCCAAGATAACAAGACTAGACAAGGCACCAAATGCAACTTTGTTGTCCCATGAGCAGTCAAGAACTTGAGAAAGGTACCAATTTGGTGATCCAACGAGACAGCACTTCTCCATTTCTCTGGAAAATGAGAAGAATTCAAGTTAACAGTCCTCAGATCAGGTCGAAATAGGTAAACCAAAATTAATAAGTAAATGTGTGCTCACATTTCTAACCTCACTCGAGCCTAAATATTAAGTTCCGTACAACTGCAAAAACGTCAGAAGATATCGTTTAGCCAGTACTTTTACGCGTCATAGGTCACAAAAAAAACTGACTGAGGTATATCTCAAAGTGACATGGTCACGAGCGCTGTCAATAGACTGCCACTAAAACCTGCTGTCAACGAACACCCTACGAAACTTGATTCAATCGCGCCGATAAGCGGAAATCACTTGCCGAATCAGGCAGGCAACTCAACGTCCTAGTAGGCTGCATTTGTCGATGTCACATGTTGGCAGCCATGTTAATTTTGTTTGTGTTTGGAGCCGCGACCTAACCTTAAAGTGAACTAAACATTATCATAAAATGCGATATGTATAATGGAACTCCTATGAACATGAACACTAAAGATGTATGTCGCCTATGTGGTTCGGAGAATGGAATACACGTTAATATTTTCAATGGAACCTCCGACTGGTTAGCGGCAATTGAGTCTGTGATCCCCGATGTAATTGTGAGTTTTCAGGAAGAACCCCTTTTAAAAAGGACCCCTTTTGAGAACAAGTCTAATTTCGTATGACAGCGAGTATAAGGTTCAATTATTCTTCTTTCCTCCTTTCCAGATTCTTCGTAATGACTGCTTATCGAAGTTGGTTTGTCATCGATGTGTGGCCAAGGTTAAAGACTTTGATGAGTTCAAGAAAACCTGTATACGAACTCAAAATATGTTGAAAGGAAGATTGTCATGGTTGTGTTCTGGTATTAAAAATGAGAAAAAGGTTCCACCTCGAAGGGTAAGGATTGAGCAATAATTTTTAAATTAATTTATGTGCTGTTAAGTGTAAATTGCATCTTCAATACAAACATTCAGTTATCTATTCCTGTGGCCTTCCATCTAACGCTTAATCCACCCCTATTTTACAGCCAGTGAGTCCAATGGTAACATTCTTGGGAGGTCCTCTGGCTCACCCCTATGGGGATCCAGAGCCTGAAGTTGAAATATTAACGTTAAGTGATGATGAAGATCCTTTAGGTCCGAGCAGTTCGTCACCTCACTCCACAACTTCGTATGTGGCTCTCCTGGTGAATTCCATCTGGCTACTTGGTTTTGCTAGTGATGTTTACTGTTCTGTCCCTATTTCTCATTGCAGTGTACCGTCCTCATCTCGACAGATCTCCCCCCTTGCAAAGGGACCTCCACCAAAGAAGCCTTGTTGGAGTACAAATGGACCAGCAGCTGTGATACAAACCACTCCCAAGAGGGCAGCGTCAGCATTGTTCCCTGACAAAGGCCTGCAAACAGGAGCCACAGGAGTTCCAGCTCCTCCTCGACAACCATTTAGAGGTTTTTTAGAATTTACCCAACAAATTAGTTCATTGAAAAGGCAGCCTCTGGGCAACCCACAGTCACCCTTTAAGAAAAACTCTCGTGGCAGAAAGACCACTATTGCAGGTAGAGAATCCTTTCCATCTGCAAGGCGAAAACAATCACTCGACATATCCTCCACATCTGATCCCCCAATCAGTTCAGCTCTGCAGGAAGTATCTGATAATCACATAAATAGCTACACCGTGGCCCAAACTGTATCTTCTGTAGTTTCTAATAGCAATGAAAATTCTTTGCCTCAGGCAGATAACAAGGCTTCTAATTTTGGCAAGAGCTCTTCCTCAGATTGTAATGGACCCACAGGCATTTCTGTGACTCAAGTTGTCAATAAACCTTCAGATAATTCTCCTGTGAACAGTGTGAAAATTGAGAGAAAAGGGACTGGTGAAAAGCCCATGCCTAAATGCAAAAAGAGAATTCAAAAAGATCTAACAGAGGAAGATGTAACAAGAATATGTTTAACATACCCTCAACTTAATCCTCTTAAAATATGTGAAAACACTATTATTCTTACATGTTCAGGCTGTAGCACAATTTTGACAAAGGAAGATGCTGTCATAAAGCATAAATGTTGTATTGAAAGTCTTATCGAAAATTCTGTTGAAAAAGTTGAACCAGGGATGAAGGATAGTCGATCACTATTCGATCAGAACGATGAGTCAAATCATTCAACTTCCAGCAGTGTTGAGCTTATATGTTCCGATGATGAAATTTCTAATTGTAAACCTGATGCCGGGCACAGTTGTAATGTTTGTGGCAAAAAGTTCCTTAATTTGGCTCGACTGGAGAAGCATGAGCTATCGCATATATCTACTGAGGCTTCCGGTGAATCTAGATAGATCTTATATATCTAGATAGATATCTAGATAGATCTTATAGAACTATGCATGTACAGCAATAGCTAAAGTCTACCAGAGGCCTATTTGGAAGCGCCCCCCCCCCCCCCCCCCCCCCCCCCAAGCTTTGAAGTTGACTGAACTGAATTATGTATGAGTTTTATACTGCCTTATCTTTTTTATATACTGTGTTCATCTTATTTACTATCTTCCTAACGCCTTCGATGTTGTTGTTTTTATTTTTTTTTTTTTTTTTTTTTTTTGGGGGGGGGGGACTGCAGAGGTTCATTATTGTGATCTCTGCTTGCATTTTGTCTGGCACTATTGGTTCACAAACAAATGAAATTTTTAAAGCAACTCTTTGGATGTCTTTACCCTTCTCAGGGCAGTTCACATTGTCAAGACATATTTTATTACCCTTCTCCTCTCTGTATATTTAAATCATTCTGAAAGTTGTTAAACGTGTTTCATAAGGTACCTTTTTGTAAGTTCTTTTATTAACTTGATAGTTTATTGTGGCTAGCTACTGTAGTTATTTTATTGTGGCTACCTGTATATACCATTCTTCAGTAATCCTGTGCTGCAGAGGCTTGTGATGCTGTTCCTTCTGTGATTAAAGATGCATAGAAAACATATTGTGGAACTTCATTTGCCCATAAATGCACTCACAGCACAGAATCAAATCCAGTAGGATGGCAGTAAATTAAATCTTGGGAATAGAAAGGTAAATCCACTCGGTGTCTCGTAAAAATATTTTTATTTGGATGGCAATGCATTTTTTTAAAAAAATTATTATGGGTTGACCTACACATTTTATACATGTCAAGAAACATCAGACCTTCAGTTATCACACAAGAACTGTTTTTTTTTTTAAAAAAAAGAACATCTGTCGCAAGGGTTTGATGGACTCAAAGCTTAACAGAACAAGGTATAGGAAAAAAATAAAACAAGGCAACACACAGGATTGGCATAGAATAGAAAATCAAGTGTAAATGACAGACCATGGCTGTAAAATGGTGGTACAAAACAGCGTGGCACTAAATTGAATAATCGTTTGAAATGAGTACATTCCTTTTCCTTAATTAAAAAATATATATCTACGACACCACATACATCGAGACATGTTTGGGGCATGTGACCACAGAATTACAATTGCACAAATTTGATTCAAAGCATGAATTTGTGATAGCAAGAATACTAAATGCTATATAAGCAGTCATTTCATCACAAGATGGTTGTGCGTAAATAGCTGCTGCAAGCAAGCAAACACAAATTATCAAAGCTGCAGTTTCACTCAGTCATAGTGCCCGACAATTAATATTATCTTGGATCATAATACACACAACAGTAAGAAAAAGTTACTGAATACACCAAGTTTTCATTGGAGTAAATGAAAGGATAGATTATAAAATGTCCCTTTGATTTTATGATTTACACACCAAAACACCAAAATCAAAACAAGTCACATACCTAATCAGTGACCTTGTATATGAGAAGCCGACTTACATTAATATCACTCATTCTTATCTACAAGCAAATTATCACATATTACAGGCCTGGTTTTAGCTCCTGCTCCAAAGGCACACTTTGTCATGTTAGGTTTGATAAATTATCGTCAATTAGTAAACACACAGCAACTTTCTTTCTTTCTTTTATTCTTTTTTTGAGTAGTTCTACTTCCTTAAAATGTACCCACCATACAACACAGCCATGACTAACATTGACAAAGCTGCTTTTGGAAGAGGAATAAAGGATGTGTCTGAAACAAAAATAATGATAAAAAGACTACTTTACAATCCTCAGATCCATCACTGTGCAACCTCTCACAGCTACATCATCCAATTTCCGTCAGCTATCAGATTTTGGAGCATTTAATTATAGTCTACCTTCAACACCAGGGGACTCTTCAGAAGACACAGTTCCTCCACTTTCAGGAGTTTCCCCTTCACGCAGCAAAACCTGAGCAGTGTGTGGTGTGTTACTTCCTCCAATTTCATCTTGTTTGGAGCATGCCTCTTGACTAAATGTCAAATGGCTCAGCGTCGAACATGCAGGTTTATTTTCATTTTCAAACTCTGTTGGCGAACTAACTGCTGAAAAAATTGGTCTTTCAGCATCAGAAGCATGAACGGAATGTCCTGATGGTCTTGACTGCTGAAAACTACAAGGCGACTCCAATTCTGTTTCTGATTCTGATAGATGGCTATCTGAACTGAGAGCAGTATGTAAACTTGTAGCTTCTGGGATGTGGACAAAACTACCACACAAACTTCCCTCTGGGCTTCCAGGGGACGGCAATCGTTCAACAGGGGGTCCAGACTTGGCAATGCTGATGTGATTTATGAACACATCACCCCGCACTACAAGGGTATCCACCAAGGTCGGAGAAGCTCGGTGATCCAGAGTCGCCTGCTGCAGACCATTCACAGTCACTCGGTACCTTTGCTCCTCGACGTAAATCACTACGGTGAATAGCTCACCTGGTCTAAAGCGACACCTGGGCAAGCACAAACATTAAAGTGTGATCAAACTGATTAGTATGAGGAATTCCAAGTTCAGTAGCACAAAAATGGATTATACAGTACTTGTCATATTTTGTTTCGCTGCCCCATGAACCACGCATCCAGCCATTGACCACCACAACATGCTCACAGTTTTCAGCAGCAAATCTAGGATTTAGGTGAAGGTGCACATTTGGGTGAGGCCACAATTGGCATCCTTGTTGTAAATTTACATAAAACCTTGATACCATAAAAAAACAACAGCAATCAATTAGCCATTTGTGTGTGTGTGTGTGTGTGTTCTTTATTTGTCCACAGTAAAATATTTTTTGAATATGAGAAAAACAAAACAACAGATAGAGTCTGTACTTACGACTGTGGAAGAAGTTTCATTCTACCTCGGATTAATACTTCCATCCCAACAGACAGATTAGGTTTAAAACGTCCAATGAAGAGATTTTCCTGAAAACCATGAGATTAGGTGAGGATACTATCAGGGTATCATTGATACATATATTTTGTGAAATGGATAAAATATTAGAAATGTGATTGTGTGATTGATTTGTGTGAATCAAAAATACCTTGTTAGATAAATCCTTACTCCATGGCACCGCATAATCAGTTGGAATGGTACAGAAAGTATGTTCTGGAAGCGCAGCGAGTGGTCTTTCAGGATACACATCTAGTCTTGTGTGATGAATGGAAGACACTATTACATCCCCGTGAATTGCTAGGCGACATATCTTTGATAATGGCATTCGATATTGAAAATTGCAAAAGTGCATCCTATCTACGGACACCTGTAAATTTATTTGAAATATTCTTTACAGTCGTCTCTTGTTTTCAGGTTGTGTATATTGAACAAATATTATTTGTTTAAGAAAATTACAATACCTTAAAGTCGGTCGCAGTTACTAAAATGTGTATCACGAACTCCTCCCCTCGTTTAAAAGGGCTACCACCGAGGGCGGCACTTTCCTCTTGTCCCCAACTGCCTTTGATGCGACTGTTTCTTGCAACATAACATCTGTCCAGCCGAGGATTCAGGTGGAAAGCTAAGTCTGGGGTGTCTCCTGCACCACATGCTAGATTAACAGAAAACCTGAAAATCAAGAAGGACAAAAAACTAAGCAAGCTCAAAAAAAAAACATGTGAATTAAATTCCTGCTTTTTTCAACCGCAGTACTCACCCGATGGCATCTGGAAGAACGACGCCTGTTATCACAATGACTCGGCCGATATCCAGCTGATGAGGGAGGTTCTCCACGTACGGCAAATCCTGTTTAAAAACAGAAGATACATTAAGCAAGGTCTTTCAAACAGAGCTCTCATTGCAAATATACATGTGTGTGTGGGCGGGGGGGGGGGGGCGTCACCCACAGCCACAGGGGCGCGTAGCAGTTTCCAAAGCGCCTGGTCCCAGATGGACGAGGAGCTCATGGCGCTCCGAAATGAGCGGTTACTTGGCCAGGCAGTCACGACTGAACTGCCGCAGGCCGCGAGCGGGGAAACCCGGGGAAAGCCGCCGAGCGCGCGCCCAAGACATCTGCCCGAGCAGCACAAACAGTGGTGTGCTGAGTCGGCGCCGGCCGGGGCACCATCTGTGCTGCCGCATCGCCGACGCCGCACGGCCCGGGCCCGGTCAGCAGCACTTGTCACCACACAATGACAAGCCTCTACACTCCCCACGTTGTAAGACGGCAACATCAGTCTGCCATCCATCGCGGCCACAAACAGGGACGTGCTTATTTTGGCGGGCTGACGGCCAGAAGGATTCCCCCCCCCCCCCCCCCCCCCCCACCACGTCCAGGGACTTGGGACACAAAATCGAATCCGTCTTTAATTGTATCTCACGCCGTATTACCACCTGGTGGCGTCTCAGGTACCGGCCTCGGCCTCGGCCTCGGCGCTGCATGCGTGATCACTTTCTTTGATCCCGAGTTTTTCAGCGCGCAGAATCTACTGATTCATTCGGCTCGTGCATTGCCAGGCAACGAACGCGGAGCTCGGGGAAGGAAGGGGGATGGGGAGGGGGCAGGCTGTGAGTCACGCCAGGGAGAGCCCCCGTTATCTGCACACCTTTGCAAACCTTGCATCTCGGTGATAAAGATGAATGTAAACAAACAGAACGCGTAATGACGACGGTGTGGTCCTGGCTGCGCCGCGAGTGGACCGCCACACTCCCGCAGCACTTGCGGCGCTTCGTACGTAACCCGACGCGATGTCCCCCCCCCCCCCCCCCCCAACCCACCTGCGCCCGCCCCCGCCCCTGCCGGTGAAGGGGTCCGGCGGCTGCTTAAGCCTTCCGCTTACGTAAGCCCGACCGCACCCCTTGTCACGGCCGCGACAAAACACGCCGCTGCTGTCACTTTTGAGGTTATGTGCCCACCAAAATACAAGCTAGGGCCTACGGCTGGTCGCGGATCTCGGCTGGTTTCGCGCGCGCCGGAGCCCTACCTGCAGTGCGCCGCCGCCGCGGGCGCGGGAGGGAAGCGGAAGTGTCACCCGCACACCCGAGAGGCCGTGGGATTGGCCGTGGAGGCCCAGGGAATCCCCAAAGAGCCCCCGGGATGCCCTACAGGGACAAAGCAGCCGCCGAGCGGAGCTCGTCCCGCACGCTACGCTTCCTCACCGGCTCCACGATCTGCCACCGCTCGTCGCGGTCGTCCTGGTGGGACCTGTCGAACACCTCCCGGAAGGTCTCGTCCGGGAGCGCCTCCTCCGCGACCTCGTCGAAGCTGATGATGCTGTCGCTGTCGTAGTCGACCACGACGCCCTGGTCGTCGAAGTCGTCCTGGCCCTGCGACTGCTGCTGCTGCTGCTGCATGGCCTTGCCCTTGCTGTGCTCGTTGTTGTTGGAGTGCTCCCTAGCCATGGCGGCCACCAGGTCGGCGCGGCAGCAGTAGAACTTGGCGGACTCGGGCCATGCTCCGCCTGCGTCGTCGCGGCCTCCGGCGGCACCTCTGGGCCTCGCTCCGCACGGCGCGCCGCCGCCGCCGCTCCTGAGGGCCGTCAGCGGGCACGGGCAGCAGTACCAACCGCCGCCGCGCGACTGGCCGCGCCGCCCCGAGGACCGCGTCGACCGGGAGGACCTCGACTTGGTGCTGGTCCGGCTCTTGGTGGTCGCCGGCTCGGCCTGCGCCGGCGCGGCCTGCGGCTGGGCCAGCACCATGGCCGCGCGAGGTCGCCGACGGCTCCCCCTGCAACAACAAGGACGGTCACTTTTTCGTGCTCGGGGTTGGTAGCGCGTGAGGTGGGTGGGGGAGGGGGGGGGGGGGGCGTTAAGCTTAAGCAATGTTGTCGTCCGAGGTTCGCGCTCGGGCCGCACCGTCCGCGGCGGCGCTAGCGTCGCCTGTCATCGCCAGGCCGGGGGCCCACCTTGGCGTCGGCGTCGGTCGTCCCTCCCTCTCCCCCTTCCCGGGTCGGGTACCCGGCCGCGGCGGCGGTGGCAGCTGCAGCGCCTCAGCGCGGACCCCTGCGCCCGGCACCGGCCGCGGGAGCCCGGCCTTGAACGCCTCTTGAGATGCGAGGTGCATGAACAGCATCGCCATGCGCCACGCGCGCCGCTTCCGTGCGGAGGGGGGGGGGGGGGAGTCCACCACTGTCTCTGTCGCACTCATGGGGTGCTCCGTAGGGGTGCGAGAGGGACAGATCGGCAACAGCTTGCTGCTGGGCGCCGCGGTGAAGGACTCGGGGGGGAGGCTGGGGCTGGAGAGAACGGGTGGCGGGCCCAGCCGCCGCCCGACACGCCGGGGCCTCTCCCGGCCTCCCTCCGCCCCGCCCACTCCGCTCCCACTCGCCTCCGCGTAGGTCATTGACGCGCACGGTAGCCGGGGTCTCGGCCGGCGGTGTACGCATCTCCGCCCGCGGCAAGTACTCGACGTAACTCGCAGGGCGGAGGCGGCGGTGGCGTCTGTCCAGACGAGTAGAAGGGGGGGGGGGGGGGATGAGTGTGTGTATGTGTGTGTGCGAGAGAGACAGATTAATAAGATATAATGACGGGGGGCGAGCCGGTGGCGAAGGCCGGCGGGGCCGACGGGACGGGACAGCCCTGGGCAGCCTCATGCGGAGCGTCACCTTCGTCACCGGCAATCCACCACTCCACCACCACCAACACCGCCGCCACCGCCACCGCCGTACCCAGAGTCGCGTCCGCGGCGGTCCGCGGGTTCCAGTACCGACCGTCGCCAGTCCCTCCCCGCTACGTGACTGGAGACGCGACACAACGTGCTTCCTTTCCTCGCGTCTCCGACAAGGCCGTGACTCACGAGGGGCGCCGCCGCCGCCGCCTGTTGATTGCCCGTATCTCCTCGCGGCGCACCGCACCGCACCGCCGCCGTGACCTACTCCACCGCGACCGGCCAGGGGGGGCAGTCCGGTCCGGTGGCGGTCTCGGCGAGTGCAACAGAGATAGGACGCCTCGTTTGACTGCGGCCGTCTCTCCCGCACTCGTGCGGTGCCCGCCGCCAGTGCCGTGTCGCCTGCGAGTGCCGGGGTAGGCCGGCCCGCACGGCACGCGCGCGCGGGAGAGCCGGGCGCTGCCTACCCGACAGGCGCTAGCGGCCGCCGCGCCCTGCGATGCGTGATGGGACCGCCCCGCGGGGTGACGCCGCGGCCGGTACTCGAACCCGCGGACACACGCCCGAGGCCAATTAGTGCGTCTGTGTTGCATATCTGGTGAAGGTTGTGTGTGTGTGTGTGTGTGTGTGTGCTGAGGACACGCCCATCACGTGGACGAGACGAGGTGGCGTGTTTGTGTCTGCTACCGGTGCTGCGGCTGCTGCTGCCCGACCCGTCTTGGCCGCTGACACCACTGGAGAGGGAGAGGGAGAGAGAGAGAGAGAGACAGAGAGAGAGAAAGAGAGTGAGTGGGAGGGGGGCGGGTCGTCGACAGAGAGGCAAGGACTTCAAGTATAACGCCGCGGCGCGCAGCTCTTCGGAAGCCGGCAGCGACGAACCGGAACCGGACAGAAGCACTCTGCGCTCGCGGATTCCGCCGCGCGCGTCCCTCTCTGTCTCTCTCTCTGTCTCTCTCTCTCTCTCGCACTCGCCTCGACCGCCGATGCGAGTGGGACAGAGACAGAGCGCTGCCAAACAGACCGGGACGTCCGCGAGCGGCCCGCGCACTCTGTTCTACTTTTAGCGTTTCGTCAGGAAAATCAAAATCAATTAAAAATATTGGGAAAATAACCCGAGGTAAAAGCAACGCAATTTTTAAAGTAATAAAGAAACCAAGTAAAATCCTGAAGAGGTCAGGAAACAACGGTTTTGTTTCTGAATTGGACCACAGCCCAGCAGTTCCCGTCATGGAGACACCTGTTCGCACCACAGGCGGACCCCACCTGACGTCACCTGCCGGGCCCCGCGTCCACTTGGCCCTCGCGTTCCTCAAGTCACATATCACGCCTGATTTCGTTCTAATTGACTCAGGCGAGGGGAAGGAGGGGGGAGGGGGGGCAGCTAGGGTAAGGGCCGCCTCTGCTCTGACAGGGGGACAAGATCACACTACTTGGCGGCGCGGGCTTCTAGTTCTGGCCGGACGAGCCGAGCCACCTCGTCCCCATATCACATACCGAGCCGCGGGCTGCCTCCAAACGGCTCTCTCTCTCTCTCTCTCTCTCTCTCTCTCTCTCTCTCTCTCTCTCTCTCTCTCTCTCTCTCTCTCTCTCTCTCTCATTGTCTCTACCCGCGGCGCGGCGTACTATCAGGAGCGAGAGAGAGAGAGAGAGAGACAGACAGAGAATTAGGGGTCAGTGCCAAGTGGTTGGCGAGGTAGATCCGGACGCAGTGCGCCAGCCGAAGGCGAGGCGTCCGTTAAGCCGCGGGCTGGTCGCCGCCACGTGCTCAACGGCACTCTCTGTCCCGAACACCCAACACCCAACACCCACACACACACACACACACACACACACACACATATATACACGCGCTCGGCCCTGGCAGTGCACCAGCACAGACCACTCTTTCTTTGCGTGTGTCTTAGTATTCAAGGGAATGCAAGAAACCGCGTAGCTCGTCGAACAGGGGTAAGCAGTTACATCCCCGTCTAATCGTAACCTCCCCCCCCCCCCCCCCAAACCTCCTCGCCTCGCGAAAAGCGAGCACAGCGATTACGTCACCCACAAAGTGAGGTCGGCTGACGAGAACATTTCGCCCCGCATCGTGTCATCTTTCCCTCAACTCTTTGGTCTCTCTCTCACTCTTTCTCACCATATTTACATCTTCCTTCTCTGAGTAGCACTTCGGCTGTGGGTGTCGGGGCTGCACTGCTTTGAGTACCTGCGCTGCTGGACAGGGTTCGGCTGTGATGTCAGTAGCGTGGGTTCGAGCACCGGCCGCGCGGCCGCCCATTTTCCCCGCCGGCCGTACAGTTTTACCCGCCGTTTCCAAAACTGTGGAATCGCCCATAAAATCGGAAGGGGGGGGGGGGGGGGGGGCGGAGGGTGGTAAACAGAAGGTCCGTCACCGGTACTCGAACCCGCGGGACTTCCACCGCGGCGCGTGCAATGACGGCGGTATTTCGGGACGGCCTTGCGGCGTGTGCGCAGCTGTCGTCGCCGCGTCCGCCGCGTCCGCCACGCACGCGCCACGCACGCTCCGCCACAGACAGACACGCGCCTGTCACGCGCGCGCCGAGGCAAAGTTTTCCCAGGCCGCCCTCCGCGCGCGCCCGCGCATCCCTTCTCTGTCGCACACACACACACGCACGCGTGCGGAGGCGTGCCCTGTGCGAGACAAGGAGAGAAAACTCTCGCGTGCCCGACGACCGAAGCAGAAGCAGAAGAAGAAGAACGCGGAAGAGACGGGCCAACACCGGGGCGCCTGCGGTGGCCGGGGTAGGCCAGCCCGCACGGCAACGTCGCTCTTTATGGACAACGTTATCTACAAAAAAAAATTGCAGTTGCAATACGTGTACGAATGGGGCTCTCCGTGTAAACAGACGAACGGGTGGCGGGCGGCGCCCACAGGACATAAGAGCGCGTCGGCACTACGCGAGAAACCGGGCCGAAAGCCGCGCGGCGAACAGTGGGAGAGAGACGGCCGCGGACAGCGCGCGCACTCTCTCTCTCTCTCTCTCTCTCTCTCTCTCTCTCTCTCTCTCTCTCTCTCTCTCTCTCTCTCTCTCCCTTAGTGACGTGGACGGCTATTGCTGTCGTGTTTGCGATGTGATACGGGACCAAGGATCGATCCCTCGCGAGGGCCGAGGCCGCCGAGGAGGCGGGTGGCCCGGCAGGGCTCGCTGCACCAGCCCATCACATCACTCGCACCTCAAATCTTTATCGATTTCAGTTTTGCAGCCATACTCCAAGATTTTGTCACCCTTTCGACATCGCGGAAAAAAATGATTGCAAAAAAAAAATAGTGTCTATGATTGCGCTCTCCGTGATTTTCATGACAAATTGTGTGATCCGGATTTGCAAGCCTTCTCAAAATTTGTAATCAATCTATAACAAATTTTGTGCGATCCTCGTCACATAGTTACTTCTAGGGGAGACAACGACCCGCGTAACTGGCGCACTTGTTCGAGTCGCTAATCCTGACCGTGACCCCTCCGCCCCCAGTGCAGCCCCGTGCCGCCCTCCCCTCCCCACGGGCAGCATGGGCGGCGTGCTGCCCGGCCGGCGTAGCCGTCAGGCCAGGCACCCGCCCTCACACGCCAACACATTTTGGCGAGGGTTCAAACACCGGCTCCGCCCTGTGCCTCATAACTTTTATCTCTACCCCCTGACGATGTCCTCTCGCTCGCTCCCTCCTCCCTCTTTCTCTCTCATTCTCTCTCTCTCTCTCTCTCATTTTCTCTCCCTCAGCTTCCGCAGACTCTGCACACCATCACACCCTCACAACCACGGTGCCGGCGGCTTCCCCGGCGTCCTGTGGTGTGGCGGCCGTTCCGGCGCGCTAGCGTTGGCAGCCCTGAACCGTGCCGGGATGACAGGTCGATCCGGTCAATCATAGCAGGAGCTAGACCCGCCGCAATAGCGAAAGTGCGTGACGCGCGTTTACGGACGGCCCCTGCCAAGATGGGGACGCGGACGGTCCTGGAAATCAATACGCTGGCCGCGCCGTGATTGCGAGTCGCACTGAGACATCGGCACGCAAAGGTCAGGAAGGAGCGGACACCTCGAGGGGCCGTCCACAAACCACGTCTCTGTCCCACTCGCACCAGATCCGTGCCAGTCAGAGCATCACAGGCACAGGCTCTAGTCTCAGCGCCTGCAGCGTAGGCAACCAGGCTGCGCGCACGCACCCGTGTCCACCGGTCGCCTACCTGCCCGGCGCCCAAGTCACCACCGGGTCCGTAGAGCGAGATGGGGCGACGCGAAAAGACGAGGAGGGAGTGAAACAAAACGGACAGGTCGGGTCCGCCCGGAACCACCCGCCGATGGGGAGCTATGGGGCAGGCGGCCTGTGCCTGAGCATTTTGCCCCCAGAAATGATCTGTATGAAACAATTTTGTTGGAGAGAAGTTGCAGCTGACGGGCTGCGATCCACTACATCACAGTGATCGTAAATCGTAACTCAGTTGTGCTGTGGTTTAACACGCAACACAAAGTGAGTCAAAGCATACAAATCCTATGGCGTTCAGTGTGCGGGGTGAGGGCGTGGGAAGCAGCCGGCCGCGGCTCGGGGCTCAAACCCAGACACCTGCGGGTTCTGGCATTGCTCGTCAGTCGAAGTGCGGGGAGCGACAATAGACGCGGATGACAATAGATGCACCCACAGCAGCAGCCCCCCCCCCCCCCCACACACACACACCTGTTGACAGCACTAGAGCAGACGACGCACAGCAGACGACGCGGCCGTCATCCGCGGACACTAACGCACTCACACACTCGCAGAGGCACTGTCACCGGCGGCGCGAAGCAGGCCCGAGAGAAACCAATAGTCCGCGCGATACGGCGGTCCCACACTTCACTCCGACGCCGACGGCAGAGCGTGTCCACGCGGCTCTCGCGTACGAAGGCGGCGAGACGCGGCAAGCGACTGGCGGAGCGGCTCGCGCCGGCGCTCCTCGGCAGAGGGCCGCCGCCTCCCCCTCCCCTCTCCCGCCCCCCTGTCAGCCAGTTTGACTGCCTCGCCCCCCCCCCCCCCCCCAATATCACGGCCGGGATCGAGTCGGGCCGGGCTAGCCTCCTAGGCCCCTGGCAGCCCCGGCGGCGGCGGTCGCCTAGGGTGACCGTGGTCTTCACTGCCCCGCGCTGTGAGTGTGGTCAGGCGATTGTGTGTTGTGAAATGGATGTCCTTAAAAAGGTGACAAAAAATGATGGACGAGGCCAAGAAAGAAGTTCAGACGGAAGAAGAGTTTATCTAAAACAATACTTTGGTTGGCACCTATCTTTCCACAATTCAACAACACAAGTTACATGGTAATGCAATTTGTAGCAATTTGAGCGTTAAGCAGCACGGGAAACAATACTTTTTACAAACATAATACTGACCATAATTTGGAGGTTTAGGCAAGGTACTTTCTAAGTACAATAGTACTTTCAAGACACACATAACAAGACCTTTCATAACATGAGCAGCTGATTACTGCTATACTAATCGTCATTGCTGATCAATATCCTGACAACACATGTAATGGGAGGGAGGACAAAAAGCACAGATATTGATAACAAGGAAAAAAATATCAACCTCAAATCTAATTTTACCACAATTTTGTCGACCCCATAATGACATCACTCCATTCAGAATAGATAGACATTTTTGATGTACACATATCAATCCCATCTTCACTGACATTTTTCATCTCGCCCTACCCTACCTACATCACTCCATTGCTTTTGCTACCCACCAGAGGTATTACTTCTACCATTACATGCCGTATAACAACAAAACCCACCTCAGTTACATAACAATTCACAGTAGTCAAGGCTTCAAAAATCAACATGCATCTTAATTAAGAATCTGCACTTCACCCTTTCAAGTGAAATTGTCATTTACAAAATTAAAAACTCAGAACAAAATCTAACAATGTCTAGTTTTAGGAAAATTTGTTTATGGAATATTGCCTCTGGAGCAGAAAATAGCACAACCCTTTTCCCCATTAATTTTAAGATTGAATAGATATACCTAGCCTTCTAGTCACAAATAGAAGTTTTACTTTCTGGAAAACAATTAGCATAATGATAACAATGCCATGTAAGCTACCTGAAATAGAACAGCATATGATGCAGTTCCCTGATTAAAAACTCAGTGGGGTTTCACCATCTGATTGTTCTCCGCGTGGATTAAAAGAAAGGAATCTATGGGAAAAACATGTTGAAGAATTATTTTTTCCAAATGCAGTAACATTTGCAAAAGAATGAAGTAAATTTCATACATACATATGAACAAGCATGAATTTACAATGTGTGGCATAAGATAAATAATTGAGCACCAATGTGAAAAGTACTCTTTGATTATACACACATTATACAGACAAGAGTCAGATTATAGAGAATAAACAATCCATATTTCATCAACCAACAAAATAACTGATAGGTGTATCGGGAGATGTATAAGAAGGCCATAGACAGCTTCCACTTACTTTTAAGAAGGATTACTATTAACTTGGAAGAAGAGAGGAAAAAATAGGGAAGAAGCAGTGTACAGCATCAACAGTCTTTAGCTAAGGCTTTCATCTGATCAAATTTTTAGGGGTCCAAAAGAGGTGATATGTTAGAGCAGTTCAAAGTCAAGCGTCAAATGGCTTGATCCTCAATTCATTTACTTCTATGCAACACTGCCTCTACAGAAAATGTTACATGGAATGCCTAAAACATTGGAAACAACTGCCGAAAAGTTTAAAATGCTTCTCATTCCACTGAAACAACTTTACTAGAGATCAATGAATTTTACTGGAATGATAAAGAGGGAATATTATCACAGATTGCATATCATTTCAAATATAATTTGCAGATTCAAATAACTAGTCAGATAGAAAACGCCAAGGGATTAGTCAGCTTTATCGTGTTTGATCCTGTTACACAGCATCAGGGCTGCTCATTCTTAAAAATTACTATTAATATAATTATTATTTACAGATAGAACCACAAGGAAGAAGTAATTATCAAACAACAAATGAATATGCCAATGGACCCTGTGGTTTAAATTTAGGCCCCATATGTAACTCTATGCGTTAAATTTTGTTCTCCTCAAGGAGATTTTAGACAAACATGGAGTTGAATATTCATTTAGGTAGTTGCCATGAGAAAGCTTGCATCCATCGGAAGACAAAAGATATTCTTTATTTCCTGCGGCTATTGCTTGATTTCTCTCCATCAATTTCTTCTGCTGCATATTGTAAATCAGCAGGAGTTGGCTGGCACTGTAAAAGAAAAAGCATGCTTTTTGTCTGATCAGTAGTAAAACAATGGGGGAAATCAACATTATTTTATATGATCTTACATCCTCCAGCTTCACTCGAGGCTTGGTCATCTGTTCTGGGTTGTGCCACGGTTTCCAATAAGGATTGTGCTGGCGTTTCCATTCAGGATATCCTCGACAAGCCTCATGTAAAGTTGCAACCATCTGTAGAGTAAATGATTTGCACAGTCACTTTAAATGACAATTTACACTCTTTCCAAAACTATTGGGTTCCTACAAAACAATAAAATCAACTAAGGATGAAATTATCCCAGTACGAGGAAGACTTAAACATAAATTTATTCAGAGCTACATAACAGTGCTCTGACATCACATGATGGAAGATCTGTTAATAAACAAATAACTAAAATTGAGATCTTAAAATACAATGTTAAGAAATGTACTGACTTGAACAACTTAAGTGATGTGTACCATGGAAATTAAGCAATATGTACTTGATTTTTTAAAAATAAAATAAGATAACACAATTTCTATTTTATAAAAAGGCACTACCTACACATCTTTACTGAAAGCTGATTTTATTTCAAAGCAAAGTCAACTGCATAGAAAGCAACATATGTCGCACAAATAGTGAGTGTAAGTAGCAACAAATAAACTAACTGAAAGCTCTTAAAGAAGCCCCAGCTCATGGCTGGTATAAAAAGAACAGCACTTATTTATTTAAATTTAAGCCTTCAGAAGCATATACATGGCACACCAACCAGGTCCATAAAACACAATACAGGAATGCATAGCCTGCAAGTTCTGATCAATGACAGAAGTCCCCCACCAATTCCACGATTTTTATGTTGAAGTGGCACTACAATCCATGCCGAATTGATCTGAAATCAGCCACATTTTCCCCACACCACGTACATTCACACAAAGATAAATGCTTAAACCTAAACACTAAATGGCTAAATAGCGCTCTCTCTCTCTCTCTCTCTCTCTCGAATGAAATATTAACGCAAGTCTGAAAGTTAGCTATGAATTTGAATGCACAATGAACTTGATGGGTAAATTTTCTTACAACTGCAACCACAAACTATACAACAGCAGGAACCTGCAATGCATGAAATGAATTTCTAATGGTGATGGTAGCTAAGAAAAAAAAAGAGGTAGACATGGAAAAACAAGCCCATTTCAGTGGTGCAAAATATGAAGCCTAGAAATTTGGAAATAGAAAATGGTTTGAGAGCATTCAAATGATAGGTCGACACACAGAGTGAATAGCGAGCAATGAGAAAGGAAATTTATTTAAAATAAAGTAAAATAAGGAATGGAGAAGGAAAACGCGTTAGGCACCTTAGGTCCGACCATGTGGGTCGCTCGGTTGACCAGCCATGGGGGCAGCCTCCCACGCGGGTCCGTGCCGGACACAAAGCCCATCTCACACCCGCGCGGCCCATATGGCCGAACTACGTACCCTGAAACCACACCACACTGTCATCTTCGCTCATACACTCTAGCAACAGACACGAGCCCACACACGACCACATCAATCTACCAACAACATCACATCGTTACTACATACAAGAGATTGGCTTTGCCTGATCTTGGAAAACAATAAAAGAATATGTGAACGATATGTTGCATGGTTGCTGCGAGGTGTATGTCATGTTATGTGCATGAGCCGCAGCGGCTCACTCAGAGAAATCCCCAGACTTAATGGACTTGCATGGTGTCTAAGCTTGATGACAGGGGTGACAGGGTATATTATTGGTATAGAACATAAAATAGAATAATAAATAAGAAAATAAGATTCTTAAGTTGTAGCCAGGGATCAGATACAAGAGTGGAAGGATATCTTGTGATGCCAATGACATGTAAGTGAAATGGAGCAAGAACAAAGTTGTCTGTGCAAAGTAAACAATGAGCGATAGCTGTGACTAGAATATAGTGGAGTATTGATAGTACAGTGTAATGTGTTTCTTTTACATGTAAATTTAGTTGGCTGTGGTAACATGCTTGCAGCATTCAAAAGCTTGTGGTTGTTGTTGACAGTTGTCTATTGAGTGCAATTCATGTCTGGAATTAAAATCTGGCTGATGATTTCCTTCTCATCTTCAGGGACAGGAAAACCAACCAACTCTAAAGGGCTTGAACCTCAAGATCAGCGCACAGGCAGCCAACACACTTAGGAAACACTCATCTACAGTTGCAAATTCTAAAAACTGAAAACCAAACAGAGATAATTCTTTTTTGGACGGGGTGGGGGGATTTGGACTAAAGCACAACACAAAATATTTGAACACCGATGAAGTTACATCTCTGTTTTGAAAAATAATTTTCTGATCTAATATAGAAAAAACTACCTACACAACAGAAAATATAACATTAAAGACAACAGAGAAAAGAATCCAAGTCACAATAGAGGGACTACTTATTTTACAGTACCTACAGCCATAAAGGTTATCAAGGGTTGTCAAATTTCAGAAAGAAATTCTCCATTAAGTTTTTCTAATAACACAAGCTAAAAAAAATTTGGGTGAACCGACATATTGGATAAAAGTTGTAAAATATTTAGTCATTTTCAAAAACTTTCAAAAGACAACCCAACGGCTCAAAAATTCAGTTTTTCTCTTGATCCTACCATAAACATTATGCCACTGGCTGTATCACTTTAGAGCTGACAGCCTTTGCATTCAAGTTAAACCCAACATTTTCACAGCAGGTTGCAATAGGCACACAATACAGAGAAACCAAGGCAAACACAAAGCCATATCTAGAGCATCTAGAGGATGCACACTGCACAGCTACAGAATAATAACATTATTTTGCATCAGCACCTTTCGGGCAACTTTCTGCGTAAGCTTGTTCACCAGGACAGAAGGCAGCTTTCCACAAGGGTCAGACTGCGACACATAGTCCAAGTAGCATCCGTGAGGCTTGGATGGTCGGACTAAGAATCCTGAAAGACATACGCTCACTCATGTCAATAACAAATATCTGTTAAGTTTCTGTATAGAACCCACATTCAGTAAGATTTTAACAAAATTTGTAGGAAGTTTGTTGAAATCTTTCTTCACCATACACAAGCAAACAATGCCCAGCATTTACATCTTTAAACCAAATGCTACATTTAAAAAAAAGAAAAAAAGAGGCAATTAGTGGCTCTCTTTGAAGATGTCAACAAGAGAAAAGGCTACCAAGATGAAACCCTGCACCAGGATAAGTAAGATAGGCATATTGATACACAGTAATGGAATAGGTTACCTGTTATGTATGATTTTGCCCGAATGAAATCCTTTCTAGGTGGGAAACTCTTGTGAAAGACAGAATGGTTTATGATGTATTTTTCTTGTCCTGTGTCTAGCCATGAACGTTGTAGCACAAAGTCTCGTTTTGACACTGGTGATGGACACGTCACTGACAAAATAATCCAAGGAATTAAATAAAACACTGTGGGGTTTGAGGGTCAAAGTTATACATTTCATAAGACAATTCACTTACTTGCATAGTAACCAAGATCATTGTTAGGGTTCAGAGATCCAATATCTTGTTGCTCAATCATATGGGCATCCCACACTTTCCTATACTCTGGATCATGTAAGACATCATAAAGGACCTCAGGATCCACGTTTGGGAATACAGCATTTACCTGAAAAGCACACATAAGGTAACACCATTACAAATGGGCATTAATTTTCCAGTTGTACAGTTTATACCCATGAAGTACAGAGAATGTAGTTTAGAACAACAAAAATTATGAAACAGTACCTTCACCATCTTGAAATTGGTGGTAGGTGCCGGTTTTGTCCACACCTTAGTATTTTCTTTGTTGAATTCGAGTGTCCATCCTAGCTCGTCCTCAACCAAGCGTTTCAAATTGAGAAAGTCTTGGTCGTCAGCTACCTTCACCTCCCCTATGTCCATCTGCGCGTAACAGTTGCACGCTGGCTTCTGCAACAACGTACAGACAGGGTCAGAAGGAGGTCCAAAGGAACAAGTGCTGGAAAGAGTAAGAGCCAGCTCGGGCATATGGCTAGACCAAACCTGTCACAATGCCATAACCTACTTTTATGGATTTCCTCATGACTGCGGCTCTGTTTCTAGGCTTACACAGATTATGGTGCCCCCGCCCATCACGCTGAAGTGAGGCCAAGCTCCATCACACAGCTTGAAACGCAGGGGACACAGGAACGGCGATCACCCGCCGGTTTAGAACACATTTCATCCGTCACGGCCCACGGCCATCCCTTGTCACATCAGCTGATAGCAAAAGAGAAGGCGAAAGATCAATATTCTCTCCCCCCGCCCCCCTTGACTTCTTCTGCAGCTCGGTGGTTGTAGAGTTCAGTCCCGAAGCGCCACTCTACCGCTCGCACGACATTTACGCCGTGTGCTCGTTTTAAGCCCTCGACGTTCGTTAAATATTAGAGGAAACATTGCTTGTTTTGATTGACAGACACTACAGATGATTATTGCCGAAACTAGCTGTTTCGCGGAGATGGCACACACACACAAACAGCAGACTTCTTCCCAATTTCTTTACTTGGACTGCAGACTGCAAATAACGCAACTGCTGCCGCAAGTCTCCAAACTAATCAAGGTTGTCGAGACTAACGTAAGGCTACTTCTCGCACATTGAATCACGACCGCAAAGCATTTCGATCGGCGTTGTCATAAGAAGCTGCGTCCCAAGCGCGCCGGCAGGGGCAGGCTCTCGCGCACAGTTACAGTTTATTTTCGAGCGGAAGGTTGGTGCTGCCGGGAGCGAGGTGCTTTTTCAAAAGCAACCGCCAACCTGAGCCGAAGACGAAGACGGATCAATAAAACGGTCTTTTGTGCGTGTTTGAAAACGAGTGCCGCGAGGCGTGTGTGGATGTGTCCTCACACACGCGCGCGCGCGCATACACTCTCTCTCTCACACACACACACGCACAGCGGCACAGCCCCTGCGGCCTGCGGGCCCTGCCCGACCCGGCGGCCGCCCGGCTGGGGGTCCGACATAATCAAGTTACTGGCCACTGGCGTCGCGGCACCAGAGCTGTCAGCGGAGACCGTCACCGAGGACACCGCCGGTGAGGACGCCGTCGCAGAGGACGCCGTCGCAGAGGACGCCGTCGCAGAGGACGCCGTCGCAGAGGACGACGCCGCAGAGGACGACGCCCACACCGAGCGTCATCACTGCAGACGCAGACTTTTGTAAGTCAAGCAGACCCTGCACCCAGCACGGTCAGCAACGACAACTGAGATTTTGCAGCGCCGTTGATTGGTACCGCCCGCTTCAGCGTGCTACTATTTTTCCTTTTTAAAAAATTATTTATTTTTGGTATCTTGATGTTGGCCGCGGGCTGCCGCCTTAGGATTTACTTACTGTGCCTATAGTGTGTTTGGTCTATGGGGGGGGGGGGAGTATCGCGGAATATACTATCGCCACGTCCTCTCTGCCAATAACAAGAGCGGCGAGTCGTTTTATCAAAGCAGTGCGACCTCGCGAGTACGTGCCCACACGACGAGTCGCTCCGCAACAGCGCGCGGCGCAGTTGCAGTGGCGCGGCGTGCTGGAGAGTGCATACCGTGCACGGAGAGGTGCGGACAGTTTGTGACGGGCGGGACAGGACATTGTGGTAACGGACATAACGGTAACAGGCATTATGGTAACGGACATTACGGTAACGGACATAACGGTAACGGACATTATGGTAACGGACATTTTACGCCGGACATCCTTCGTAGCACTGAATCTGCAAGGCCAACCGAGAAGTTGGGGACCGTCCAATAGTTGCGTTCACCCGTTATTAACGGATATTCACAAAATGGCGTCACGCCGTGGGAGTTCCTGCAGGCATCGTAGGCATTTCCGAACTAGGCTGGAGAACGGAAGTGGAAGAACAGGAATGCTTCCGGAGCGGAAACGGGTAGCATGGAGAGATCTCGTGGCAAAGAAGTATCTGCCCCGGGCCACCGTGCGTTTTCTCATAACCCGCACCCACTCTGAAAGTATTCTCGTTTGTCCACTTCCGTTCTCGGGCTTTGTTTGGAAATGCCTACAGCATGCCTACAGCCTGCACGCAGCCACACACACACGCGCGCGCGCGCGACAGCGCCCTCCCCCCAGGCCTACCAGGATCAGCGGGGTGTGGAAGCCCCACACGCGTGCAGCACGTGGACAGGCACGTGTCACATGTCACGACGGGAACACACCGGGGAGAAAGCAGAACAAGTGCGACCTGCTGGCGCCATTATTTCAAATATCCGCGCAGACAGCCGCGGGACTTGACTCGTGCCTTTGATAAGGCCGCCGCGGGGCTGCACGCCGCTGCATCCCCCCCCCCCCCCCCCCCCCCCAGCGATAAAGCCATGACCCCCGCACCGCATCGCAGCCGTCACTGTTTTGCGGGACACTTTCGGCGGTCATCGCAGTCGCACCTGCGCAGGCTCTCGTAGTTCTGTCTCACTCACAAATTTCACGAAAAAAAAAGAATCAGGATTTCGAAAAAAATTATAATAAAAAATGACGGAGCGGCTTACGAGGTGTGCCGAAAGCATGTCTAGAGGTCGGCCCAAACACGCTGCGCCCATAAGATCAAAATTTAAATTTTCAAATATATATTTTTTTGAACTTGGCAAGGGTGTATATCTTTCTGGGGATTGAATGAAAACAAGATGTGTGGATTGGATCGTTAGATGTGGACACATGGGTTAGTGGGCCAGGAGTGTGTGTCTGTGTGAGGGAGAGAGAACAAAAGACGCGAGAAGAGGATAGAGGAGGGAGGGGCGGGGGCACTAGGAAGGCAAGCTGATTGACTGACCGCTGTTGCTGCCCCCCCCCCCCCCCCCGGCAGACATGCCCTCCGCCGAGTCTGTCGGGTCGCGGCGGGGTCGCCAGGCCGTGGGCGCTGCCCGGTAGGCCCCGCGGCCATCATCTCCGTCACCAAGATGACCGTCATCGAGGACGGGGTGCTGCCCCCGAGGCCGGGACGGTGCTGCAAGTGACGCCGCCTCCAGCCGCCGCTGGACCGCCGCCGCCGCCGCGGCTGCAGCAGCACCAGCGGCACCGGCAGCCGCCCAGTGCCGCCTGCGCCGCACCGGACGCACCGAGGCTCCGCTCCACGCCGCGGTCCCCAGCGTCGTCGTCGTCGCCATGGTGGAGGTGCAGGGCGGCCGCCGGCCGGCACGGAGCGCCCCGACGAAGAAGGGCCACGGGGTGGCCGACGACCGCCTCTGGCGCTGCGGCTGGCGGTGCTTCGCCTGCGCCACGGCCGTCCTCGGCTGCTGCTGCCGCGGCCGCGCCCGCAACGCAGGTGCGTAACACACTACGAGGGCCGCGGCGGAAGCGAACCTATTTCTTTGGGAACGCCTTTTATCTTTTTCCTCCTTCCGCCGCGGAACTGTGTAGTTTTCTGTGCCAAAACCGTAGTCTCACGGTGGGGAGCTCACGCTGTGGAGACCCTCTGTCGCCCGGGGCGCCCATCGAGGAGGACCGTCCGAGGCCGTGAGCGCAGGATTGCCCTGCCACTGTGTGGCCCGCGGCGTGAAAATAGTCCAGTAGGCGGGCGGCGGCGGCGCGGCGGCCGGGCCCGATCAGGTGCGATAAGGCCAAAGACGGGTTAGATTGCGCCGGCCGCAGCCATGGGTCGCCATGGGCCGCCATGGGAGCCAGGGCCTGTCTATGGGAGGCGCTGTCGCCGGCCCAGTAGTGCAGCCGGCCGCCGGCGCTGCAGTCTCGGGGGCGCGCGGGCCGCCCACGTCAGGGGATGGGCTGGCTGCGGCCGCTGCGGCCGCCGCGGCCCCAACGGGGGCGGGCAGCCCCCCGACACCCGCCAGGCACGACCATGACGCCCTTCGTATCGCGAGTGCATGGGCATTTTAAAAACGGGGCTCGAGAACGGAAGTGGGACCGGAACCGAGAATACTTCCGGGCGGAGAGCGGAAAACGCGACTAGTATGAGAAATCGCGCGCCGCAAAGCGTTTATTCACTGTAGATCACATCACCGTGCGAATTCTCATACCACGGGTGCCCGCTCCGGAAGTGTTTTCGCCTCCCTCGCTCTTCCGTTCTCGAGTCTTGTTGGAAATGCCTATCACGAACACGGCGTCAATGTCATCTTTAAAAATGATTCGGTTATTTTTTTTCCGTAGGGTAATGTTTTAAAAATGAAAAATAAGACACAAGAGATGTGGTGTTGTTGTCAGGATCGGGCTCGGACCGCTCGCCGAGGGAGCGCGTCCTGCTGTGGCTGGGGGGCGTGGCGCTGCTGCTCGGCCTCCTCCTCGCCCTCTTCTGGACCCAGCTGCTGGCCCTGGTGGTGCACAGCGTGAGTATCGCAGCGACCTTGTCCTTTCGTGGCCCCTCTTTCTGTCTCTCTCACTCACTCTCATTTTCATTACGCGATAGGTGCTTCGGTATCTGTCCGTCTGTCTGCCCCCCCTCTCTCTCTCTCTCTCTCTCTCTCTCTCTCTCTCTCTCTCTCTCTCTCTCTCTCCCCCCCCCCTCTCTCTCTTTCTCTTGCGCTGCCCCGGGTATCGCAGTCACGTGACGAGATATCGATTGAACGACCGCCCAGCCCCGATTTAAAAAAAAAAAAACAACAACAACAACAAATAAACGATGAAAAGGTCCTCGGCATCCGGCACGGGGGGGTCGGCGCCTGTCGGGTAGGCAACCCATCCGACAGCCACCGGACGACACGCTTATCACGCCCTCCTTGTCCGTGGCCAGGAGCTGACGCTGACGCCCAGGTCCACCAGCTACCGGGTGTGGAGGGACACCCCCGTGCCGCTCAAGCTCGACTTCTACTTCTGGAACTGGACCAACCCCCACGAGGTCAACGACCCCGAGAAGGTGCCGCACTTCGAGCAGATGGGACCGTACCGATTCAGGCAAGTCTGTCCGTCCCGGCAGCGGGGCAGCGGGGCACCAGTATGAGAAGTTGCGAGCGCGCTCCGTAGGTCGTGGTGCGCTAGTGCAGGCTAAGGCCAATATGGACTCTAATTGGGTAACTCAATGGACTCATTCAGTGGCTCCCTCCCCTCCCTGCCTCCCTCTTTCCTCTCCCCTCCTCCTTCCCCTCGCCTTCGAGCCACTTTTGTTTGCTCAAAGCAGTCCCCGGCAGTCCCATGGTTGAATGTGGAGGCCGGGGGCAGTTGGTGGAGTGGGCAACTGGCTCACGGAGATCTCTGCGCACGCCCCCAGACGAACCACTTTGTTGACACAATTGACACTGACGTCGGCGTCGTGCAGGCGGCGCAATCATTTCAAACCGGGTGTCGACACTTCAATAAACCTAACCTAACCTGATCTGTGGCGTCGCAGGGAGACCAAGGAGAAGGTGAACATCACGTGGAACGGGAACGGCACCATCTCGTTCCGGCAGCTGCGCCGGTGGTACTTCGACGCCGAGTACTCCAACGGGTCGCTGTCCGACAACGTGACCACCATCAACGTGGTCGCCCTGGTGAGTCCCCGCCGACACCCACATGACCTGCTGAAGCTTTGCTGCGTTCGATAGAGAAAAAAAATAATGGAAAGATGAGAAGCGAAATACAGGTTTTCTTGTGCTTTTAAATGCATTCTGGAGAGCTCTTGTATTGAGAGCGAACACGATGGATTCTGGCTGGTGGCATTCCCTCTGTGGCGTGGGGTATAGCCAGGCATGGGCGCCGCGCGCTGGTTGAGGGAGTCTCTGCGCTCGGGGGGTATACGCCGCGCGGCGCTCGCGTCCCGTGTCCGAACAGGCATTCCCAGCGAGGTTCGGAAGCGGAAAGTGGGGGAGCAAGAAAGTTTCCAGAGCGGAAACGGGCGGTATGAGAAATCTCTGCATGTTGCGATTTCTCAGACCGGCCGATTCGAGCCTGACGTAGTCTTTCTCTCCGGCTCCCGCTGTCGAGCCTTGCCGGGAACGCTTACACCGACGCCGCCCCGCCCCCCACAGACGGCCGCGCACGTGGTGCGGGACTGGCTCTTCATCATGCGGCGCTCGGTGGAGCTGGCGCTCCGCTCCACCAACCAGGACATCGCCATCACCCGGACGGCGGGCCAGTTCCTGTTCGAGGGCTACGACGACCCACTCATCACGATCGCCTCCACCGTGCCCGCCCTGGCCGGCGTCAGCATCCCCAACTTCGACAAGTTCGGCTGGTTCTACACGGTAATGACGTTATGGGGCGCGGGTTCGAGTACCGCTACGCGGGTTCGAGTACTCTACAAACCCAAGAGTGTGGTAACATGCTTTTCCTAAAGTGTGATGGGTGCCACACTGAAGGAAGAGTGTGATGGGCTACTACGCTTTAGGAAAAGCTTGGCGAGGCACCACACACCTGTAAGAGTGTGATGGGTACCAAGCTCTTGCTATGATGCCTATGTAAACGCATGGGACCGCAGTGAAGAGTGTGGCACCATCACACTCTTACAGGAGTGTGGTGCCTTACCACGCTTTTCCTGATGTGTGGTGGCCCATCACGCTTTTCCTTCAGTGTGGTGACCATCACGCTTTAGGAAAAGCTGGTTACCACACTTTTGGGTTTGTAGAGTACCGCTACCGCCCGGGGCCGGTGATGTAAATGCGACCCTCTCGGTGCCCCTGCCGGCAGCGCAACGGCTCGGTGGAGTACGACGGCCTGTTCAACATGGACACGGGCGCGCTGGACATCGGCCACCTGGGCGAGCTCAGGAAGTGGAACTTCAACAACTTCACGCCCTACTACGAGGGCAGCTGCGGCGACCTGCGCGGCTCGGCCGGCGAGCTCTGGCCGCCCGGACGCTCCCCCGCGGACAGAGTTAGCCTCTTCGCGCCCGACCTCTGCAGGTTGGTTAGGTTGTGTAGGTCGTATAGCTTCAACTTCCACTCCTTTTTTAAAAATGACATTTCTTTTGCGGTATGTTTTGAGTTTGAGTCCCCGCCGAAGCCATTCCCTTTTCCGGGAGGCGAATTGTCGGGTTAAAACCCCGGAACAGTGTGTGCGCAAACTTTCGTATCGTTTTGTTGTAAATTTCCTCCTAAAAATAAAAAAAAAAACACACAACACACGAACAACTTAAAACTTTTTTATAAGATTAAAACCTGGTCATAATATATGGTAGTTCGTCATTCTAAACTTTTACAAAACCGTTTTGAATTATCGCAATAACTGCGCGTGCACTAAATTTTCCTGCAAGTTTGTTAGAAGCGTCGAATCAATTTCACGGTGTAGTCCGTAGGGCTAGGGGGCGTGCAGTGACGGTCGCTCTCAGCGCAGCTTGCGCCGCAGGTCCGTGTCGCTGGACTTCGCGGGGCGGATGCAGGAGGCCGGCGTGGACGGGCTGCGCTTCGAGGGGGGCCCGCTGATGCTGGACAACGGGCAGCTGGACGCGGACAACGCGTGCTTCTGCGACGGCCAGTGCGTGGCGGGCGGCGTGGCCAACGTGTCCGCGTGCCGCTACGGCGCCCCGGCCTTCGTCTCCTTCCCGCACTTCCACCTGGCCGACCCCGCCTACAGGGCGGCCGTCGGCGGCATGCGGCCCAGCGCCGACAGCCACGCCTTCTACATCGCGCTCGAGCCGGTGCGGTGCAGGAAAAATAGAGACGTGAGCGGGGATTCGAAGCCGCGCCAACCTGACGGTACGCTGTGTTGTTGCAGACGTACGGCATTCCGCTGGACGTGGCCGCCCGCTTCCAGATCAACCTGCTCGTCCGCCGAGACCCGTACATAACGTAAGTTTTAGCCCCTCCCTCGGAGCACCGGCACGGGCAGTACTCTGGGCCCGACGGAGTGAGTAGTACAGTGTGCACGCAAGGAGGGGTGTGTCGCGAGTACTGCCGCCCCTGCCGGTGCAAGAGAGACAGAGGAGGAGGGGTGTGGTCTAGGCGCGCGGCTGCGCTTCAAGTGCAGCGGAGTTAAAGAGAGAGAGAGAGAGAGAGAGAGAGAGAGAGAGAGAGAGAGTAGACAGAGGATAAGTGGGCCAGGTGAGGTCATGCATGCTATGTAATGTGCTGAGCGAACGGGCTCATTTAGGGCTTGTTCACAAATGACGTCACGCTCACAGAGGGCGGGGAAGGGGTTCGAGGTCTTGCCGAAAATTCTTTGGAAGAAGAGGGGGGGGGGCATTGGCCAAAAAGACGTCATTTGTTAACGGGGACCCTTGACCCAGGGGAAGTTGGGGTCTCGAGTTGGATAGGCTTTGGCAGGCAGCTCACAGGTGGTTGGTTGTTGCAGCATGCTGTCCCGGGTGCCGGAGCAGCTCATGTTCCCCGTCATCTGGTTCGAGCAGCGCGCCGCCATCACCCCGGAGCTGGCCGTGCCGCTGCGGCTGCTGCTGCAGCTGCCGCTCGTGCTGCACGTGACGGCGGCCGCGCTGGCGGTGGCGGGCGCGGGCTGCGTGGCTGCCGGCGTGGTGCTGCGCCGCCAGCGCCGCGGCCTCCGCGCCAACACCCTGGCCCTGGTGGCCGCCGTCGTGGCCAAGAGCGCCGCCGCCGGGTGAGTGAGCAGCGCCGGGCTGTGCGACAAGGACAGGGGAGGCGACGGCCAGCGGGAGCGAGCGAGACGGGACTCCGGAGGAGGCGCCCGCCAGCGCTGGGGTAGGCAGCCCGCACGACGCGCGTGCGCGAGCTGCGTGTGGGGCAGCCTACCCCGCCGGGGGCCGACCGCATGCTACGTGACGCTCGCTCTGTCCTTGTCGCACCTTGTGGACCGCATGTCAGTGGGAGAGAGAAGCAGAGCCACCCCTCACCGCCGTGCTCCAGCACCGCGCTCACCTCACCCCGCGCGGTGTGTTCCAGCGCCAACGGCCGGCCCGACTTCCCGGCCGGCAAGGCCCCCGATGACGGCGTCCTCCGCTGCAAGAGCCCACTGGGATCCGGGTCGACCAGCTCCGGCGACGGCGCCGAGGCGGGCGCGGACCGTCCCCTGCTGCGGGACCCGAGAGACCCGGGCTCCGGCGGCACCAGCAGCCCCGTGTCCGCGCCGCTGTCGCTACCGGAGGACTCCGGAACGCCCGAGCCCGGCGCGCGCACCCCGTCCCCGGAGCAGCCCGCCGGGGACGACGCCCTCCCGCGGCACGTGGCCGTCAGAGACTCGGCGACGACGCCCGAGGCGGCGGAGGCGGCCGGCGCCGAGGGCTGACCACCACCGCCACGGCCTTGTGAACGGCGACAATGACCGGCGCGCGCTCCGTGTGAGGCGACGCGGGCGCGGGCCTTGAAGACGACGCGGCCGTACGCGAGAGTGGGCGTGCGCGTGTGCGTGTGCGTGCGCGTGTCGGGTGTCGGCCGCGCCGAAGAGGGGACGAAGATGACCGCGATCCGCGACGAGACGTTGGCGACGACGACCCCCGCGGTCTCCGTCGGGCCGCTATCGGCGCCACCCGCCGGGCCTCGGGCCCCGGCCCTGGCCAACATCTGCACCGAGTGACAAACCGTGTGGAAGAGATACGCGCAGCGCCCCCGCGGGCCCCGTGGGCGGGCCGCGGGGCTGCGGGGCCGCGGGCGGACACGCCCCGGGCGGACGCGCCGCCACAGAAGACCCCCCGCCGAGTGCGTGCGCTTGCCCATATGTGTTTCTGATATATATTTTTTCACTGGGGAAATAAATGCGCGGCGGGCTGCGCGCGCCGAACCTCAGAGGCCAGTGTGTCCCCGTTGTGTATTGGCTTTGGGACGCGGCCTGACCCTCACTGTTTCCGCCTGCGGCCGCTTGGGTGTGGACGGCGCCACTGCCTCATCCCGTCCCCGTCCCCGCCGGCCCTCCTCTTCAAGCACACGGCATTCACGTGGACGAGGGGGACGTTCCCGGCCGCGCGGCCCTGCCCGCAGTCCGGACCGAGCCGGGCGGAGCCAGCGCAGCCAGTGGAGTCGGACCGCGGCCGCCCCCGCTAAAGAGTTTGCGCGCACTCGCGAAAATTCGCAATATGCAGGTCACCCCGCACGCGGCGGCGCTGGTGGGGACGGGCGGTGGTCCACCGTGCCGTGCCGTGCCAGTCGTGCGGGCTCCGATGTTCTGCGGGTCCGGCTCCCAGACCATAGACCTTGCCGCCCGTGCAGCAGTCTCCAATAGTAATGCTTCCACCATCATGCAAAGTGAACGACGCGTTGGAAAACATGAGAATAAAATCTCCATCAGTGCGTGAGGGTTTCCTATTTTCTCGGAACTAATCCAAGATGAAACTAATACAGGGTGATACTTACATTGACGAATGGGGTTGTGGACGGAGTGGGTGGGTGGGGACATTTACGTATTTACGTAAGAATTATTCTTTACGTTGGTGTCCACCGGGCGTTGGCGTCACTGTGCTCCCGCAAGGCTGGAGGAGTGATCGGTTCGACCTCCTCACAGACGGCCTTGCAGGGCCGCGTGTGGTGCGGGTGTTTAGAGAGAGAGAGAGAGAGAGAGAGAGAGAGAGAGAGAGAGAGAGAGAGAGAGAGAGAGAGAGAGTGACACTGTTCGGCATCAGACGCCTCTGCTGCCGTTACCCCGAAGAGTGCGCAGGCCAGACAGTCATGGGCGCGGGCCCAGGAGAGATACGGCGAGCGGCCGAGGCCAGGCGTCATGCCGGAGCCCCTCCCTGCGCCCCGCCCTGCGTGTGACGGGGCGCCGGCACAGAGCGATACGGTAGGAGAATTTGCAGCACAAATTAATTGTGATTTTTTAAAAAAATGTCCGAAAATTTCTACGGCTGAAATAATAAAATGAACGGTGTTCAACGCCGCGCCGCGTCAAGGAAGTGAGCTTCAAGCTTTACTGCAATACATGCCGCGCCTCAAGTCTGAGACGCGCGCAAGGTGATTCGCGCTCTAGCGGGAGGACTGCTTACCGGCCTTTACACCCGCTTACTCGCTAGGGAATATGTCACGTGACCTTGGCGGCAACCGTCCTCAACCCCCCCCCCCCACCCTTCTCTCTCTCTCCCTCTCTCTCTCTGCGGGGGGTCGAGCGCGGCGCGTGTCTCCTGGCAACGGACTTGTAACGGAATACTGGAGCCGCACCAATTAGTATTTTATTTTTAATTGCTCCAATTAAATGGTGCACGTTCTGTAAACGCCGATTTTTGTTTGTTAAACGGACCTTCCTCCACCTTCGCTCTCTCTCTCCCTCCCTCCCTCTCTCTGTCTCTCTCTCTCTCTCTCTCTCTCTCTCTCTCTCTCTCTCTCTCTCCCGCACCTTTCCCCGAAAGGGCAGAGTATAAATGCTTACAGGTTCTGATAAGACCGCTGCTTGGGTCCTGCAATCCAAACATTGGAAGCCGATTGAAGAGAGATAGGGGTACAGCGAGTGCGAGTCCACGCGGGTGGGGTCCTGTTTTGTCGTCGGAGGGTCACCCTGCAATACACTTCACCTCAAGAACCTTTTTTTTTCTGCTTTTGTAATTTTGGATTTATAGTTCTATAAAAAAAATGGAGGGAAGGGAGTCCCAAGAGATGGTCAGGAAAATTGCATTAATCAATTTATTGAAAAATTTCCTGATAAATGACACATTGTTTGTGCCAACGCTGTCCGGCCAAACGTGGCCTGAGCCTGGTCTCTCTCTCTCTCTCTCTCTCTCTCTCTCTCTCTCTCTTTCTCTCTGCCTCTCTGTCCCTCTCTTTTCACGGTTTACGGCGCGAGGCGCCCCCTCCCCCCTCTCTCTCGCACCTCAGCCCCGCCCCCGTCGCCTTTTTGGTGAACCTCATCGCGGTGTCCGGGAGCGGAACGGAACGGAGCGCCGCGACGCAGCCGCGGACGCGGCCGGCCGAGCGTGGGTCGTGCGGACGTTGGACGGATTGGCGATCAGGCGTACAGACAAACAGACCAACAGACAGACAGACAGACAGACGGACGGGAGGCGGCCGGTGCGAAAAGCGCGAACGCCAAAAGAGCCGTGGCGGCCGCGCGCCGTGCTGAGGTTGGCGGCGGGGCGGGGCGGGGCGGGGTGCGGTTCCCTTTCCCGCCGTTCGTTGCCGCTCACCGTGCGGGGCAGACGAGCTGGCAGACAGGCGGGCCGGCTGCGGGCGGGCGAGCGAGCGAGCGGCGGCGGCGGCGGCGCGGCTGGCCCGCGCCCGCGAGCCGCCGCCTCCTCCTCCTCCTCTCTCTCGCTCGCCGTGTGCCAGTCGCGTTCCTTCCCCGTCCGCGGCAACACCAACAACACCCGCACCTCCACGGTGCCCCGCGGCCCGGCCGAACACCCGACTCTCCTTCCCTGCTCGGCTGAGTCCGAGAGCCGCAGCCGTCGCGGGGTGCAGATCCCTCAGCCCGCTCAGAGGACGAGCAGGACCTCTTCGGCGGCAGCAGCAGCAGCAGCAGCAGCCATGGCGTGCAGCGGCAGTCGCGTTGGCGCGCTGCCAGTGGTGCTCGTGCTGTGCCTCGGCGCCCTACCCTCGGCGCTCGCCACCCCCGCCGGTAAGCGACCGTCAAGTGTTACACGCCGCGAGTCCGTTGGGCGGCACCCGCAGCGAGAGGAGACGAGGGGGCCGCCGCGGCGCGGCTTCTGCAAGTCTAGCAATAGCAGCGCTCGCGGACGTTTTACGGCCGGCTTCTACGTATACTACGTGTGCTTGTGTGTATGTACATGTGTGCGTGTGTGTGTGTGTGTGAATCCGTGACGGTCATGGCGGATTTCATGGCGCGTGACATGAGTCGGACTGACTATAAGCGTACCGTCGCATACCAAGGAAGCTAGGCCAGAAAAGGGTTTCTCGTTGCGGCACTCGTGTTGTCAGGAAATTTTAAAAAAAGAACAGTGAAAAAAACCTAGTATAGAAAAAAAATCTACTTATAGTGCGCCTGGACGTCTGTATAGGTACATGATGTAGAATCTGTACTATGTGCAAGCTGTGTCATTGTCGTTCAAATACCGGCCCGTTTTTTTTTTAACGAAAAGTATAATTTTTTTTTAAAGCAGTGCGCGGTGCTACGCTTGTGCTTGCCGGTCATTGTCTTAAGGGTAGTGACCCCACACAGCAGCGGTGGACACTGGACAGCTATAACTGCACACCGGCGACCCGGGAGGGGGGTATTCCGTGCACGCAGGTAGATACCGGCGCCACGCGAGGTCAGGCGGGAGGACCTCTTTTGTCGCCGACGCGCATTCTATTTTCACTGCCTTATTTTCATTTTTCGTCGTCGTCTCCGGGCGGAACGACACGACGAAACGGGATATGGGTAGACGGCGGCGGTGGCGGCGGCGGCGGGAAAATTCAAAAGTCGGGAGGAATGTGTTCCTGATGCAAAGCGAGACGCGCGGCGACGACGGTCTCTCTCTCTCTCTCTCTCTCTCTCTCTCTCTCTCTCTCTCTCTCTCTCTCTCCGTGCCGCTCCCGTGGGAAGTGTACGCGCTGCACTGCACGCCCCGATCACGGTAGGGTCACCGCCCGGCCTGAGGGCATCCTTGTCGTGTAGGGTATTCCGGAGAGGTCGGAACCGGAAGCGGAGAGGACGACAAGAAGAACGTGGCGAAACTGTTATGGGGAGTACCGCGAGCAGCGGGGAGGGGGCGGGGGGGGGGGAGGGGGTTATCTCCGTCGCGGGCACCGCAGCCACGAACCGACTGAAAAATTGTCGAGGCTCATTATTGTCAGCTCCTGCTGCCGATTCTGGACCCCGTCACCGTTCTCCCTGTCATCTTCTCCACTTCCGTTTGCAGACTTGTCCGGAATACCCTATTGCTCCAGGCGCGCTTCCCAAACGGAATATGGGTGTGGGGTAGGTGAGAGAGAGAGAGAGAGAGAGAGAGAGAGGTGAGGCAGGTATTATTCTCTTCATTACCTTCCATTTGTATAGTGTCGCCCTGCCCGCTCGCGCCGCGCTGCCTTTCAGAGTTCGAAAGCAGCCATGTCTTTCCTGCCCCCCCCCCCCCGCCCCCTCGTCCCGCTCGTCAACTAACACCTACGCCCCGCCGCGGCGAGTGCACGAGAACCCACCAAGTGGACACGCCTCTCGTATGCGAGTACCAGTCTGTGTACCAACTGTACAAAACAAGAGAAACATGTACGTGTTTTTTTTTTTCAAGGGTGGATGCCGGATCATCCGCGCAGTGAGTATTTGAACGCGCGACTTTTGACTATGAGATCATTCGTGAGGAGTCATAATTCGCCGGGAGGACACGTAATTGTGTGATTGGGACTCGTAAGCCACGTAATTGCGGACCTGAGCCGGGCTCTGATAGCGCCGTACTGTGGCTGCAATGATTACTTTATGATGCATACCACGTCCGCATGTGGCAACAGTGTTTCGCGCGAGTGCGAAGTAAGGGAAAAAAGAGGAGAGAGAGAGAGAAAATAATTTATTATTTTGCGGGTGCCTTGAGCCTTGAGGCGGGTTCACATGCTCCCCATGTGTGGCGCACCAGGGTCCTAAATAAAAAAAATTGAGAATGTCCTAAGTCTTTTCGCGCTTTCTAAATGATATCAAGTGACAATTTTGAGCTGGAACCGTATATGAGCACAACCTAATCCGGGGACCGATCTGTGTATCCCTGAGAATAATTTTGTACTTTTCGGATGCGAAATTGTCCTCATATTTGGGCAAATCCGCGCCCCCCAGCTCAGGGACAGGATTGTCCCTTGCCATTTATCGCGCGGTACCAGACGCCTGAAATGCGAGTGAAAAATCTTAATTTTCGAGGGAGAAAATAGGAAAGTGTGATAAAAAAAAATATAAATTTTGGTCTGAAAGGGCGTCGCTTGTGGTTCTCACGCGGCCCTCCGACTGCTTGTTAGGCACGGTGGTGTTAGGGCACTGTGGCTCCTCCGGGGGACCCTATTCGTGTCCCGCCGCGTCGCCGTTTGACCCACTGGCCCCGTCTTGCGTCTGGGAGCCATGCGCCCGGCAGCGTCGTGAAATATAGAAAAAGGAGGGCTGGCCGACATTGATTCCATCGTCAACAGCAAGTGTGCGTGTGTGTGCGTGCCTTATCGACTTCCGCCCCAACGTGAAATTAATGTGACACGCTTACGGGCTTACACAGGGCCTGGCTTTGTGTGTTTGGCACCTGTCCCTCTTGCTCCCCCCGTTCGGGCGGCGCTCCGTCCTTTTCCTTCCCTGAATAAGCGCCATCTATCGGCCCGTTACGTGCACACGCCGCTCTGCGTCCTCACGGGTACCTGCCATGCGACCGCTGCTGCCACCACTGCAGACACTGCCACCGCTGCAACCACCGCCTCCTGTCACTACTACCACTACTCCATGGCAGTGGTTTGCCGGCGCCACCGGTCGCTGCCGTGTTAATCAGCCGTTCGGGTGCAAACAGAAGTCACCCCCCCCCCTCCTCCTCCCGTCGTTTTCAAAAAAGAGACAGACAGAGAAAAGAGACAGATTTGGGAGGAATCATTTTTCCAATGTCGCGCGCGCGCGCGCGCGGGCGTTTACCTAAACGATATGTCATCGTCTAATCGGGTGACTATCTTCCGCAAACACTGCCCTGCTGCTGATCCCAGCGCAGTGGGTACGCGGTTACGGTACAGCGCTCGTGTGTGCGTGCCTGTGTGTGTGTGTGTGTGTGTGTGTGTGTGTCACAGGGGCGTGGTGAGAAGTGGCGGCCAGTTAGCCCAGAGGCACACACACGTTTGTCGCTGGACTGTGAGGCGCCATGGCGCCATAGCAAACGGCGCCTTCCCGGCGCCACAGTTTGTAGAAAAAAAAAAACTTTTTGAAAATTGAACCGACATAAAATAAGGGCTTGTTGAAACGGTACTGTGACTTTTAAGTTAAACTTGGCTCTTTTAAAGCGTTTTTTTTTTTTGTTGCGGAGGTTTACTTTGTGTGCCGCCGCGTGGTGTACGTCACTCCTCTTGATGCGTTCGTGTTGAACACGCATGCTGCAAAGTCAAAGGAACAAAGAGTTAGGAGAGGGGGAGGAGGAGAAGGAGGAGGAGGAGGAGGACGCCTGGGTGGCCACGCCCTCTGCATGATTGGCCCGTATAGTCGGGTGGTTTTACCGGAGCCAGCCGTGACATTGTGGCACAACTGCAGCGTCATACAGGCCGCCGTGGGGGCGGGGGCGGGGGGGGGGGGGGGGGCATCACTTAATTAGGATTCGGGGTGGAGGGGGTGAGGTGAGGGGGTAGCAGGAGATTAGGTGAGGTGGGAACGGGGGAGGTGAACGTCGTTCTTGACCGAAACGAAAGGGGAAGAAGTATATATATATATATGTGCACACGTACATACATGAGGCAGATAATGACATGCATATCTTTGTGAGGAAAAGAGGGGGAGAAAATATCCGGCGCTGCCGTACATAACATGCTTTTGGCAGCCTTTCGCTGCCCGTAATCCCCCCACCCCCCTTATAGCTATCGGATTTATCAGACCGGATTTTCGCTTTCTTATCACCACACACCATCAACAACCTGTTGCTTTTCTGTGTTCGTGCAAGCGCGCGTGTGTGTGTGTGTGTGTGTGCTGGATATGATTTTTCCCGCCACCTGGGCTCTCATGGGCCCTCGACGGGCCTAGTGGCGCGGGTTGCCTACGCGTGACCATGGGCAGTCATGGGGAGCTCGCTGCTCACTGCGGGGTGCTAAAGGACGGCGTCCGGGCTTCCTCCCCCCCCCCCCCCCCCTCTACCTTGTGAGGGGCCGAAAGAGAGAGAGAGAGAGAGAGAGAGAGAGAGAGAGAGAGAGAGAGAGAGACATGCCACGCGACCCGCGAAACATGAAGCAAGGTTGTGGTGTATGTCCAGCTCAGTCCGGCCCACCGCGAGTGCGCGCCGGCGATAGACGAGGGTCACCCCGTCAAACATTTGTCGTCGGAAGCATTGTTATGAAGTAATAAAAAATAATAATTGAACTTTGGAACTGATTTCCAGGCCCCATGGACGCCCCCGCCGGACCCGCGGCCCCCGCAGTCCCCGCGGCCGCCCCACTCACCGTGCCCGCCTCCCAGGACCTGGCCCAGTTCTTCCCCAGTATCAAGGATGACCTCACCAAGGTGACGTGGGCCCACGCCGTCAACTCCAACGCGGAACTGAACGCCGCCCTCAACAACAGTGAGTACAGCATGTGCCAGTAAACCTAACCTTTAGACCGCACCGACATGTCTTGTCAAAATGATGAGATTTAGTAAATTTTTCTTACTTATTTTTAGTTGACATTTTCCCGCATACTTTTCTTGGTCTAGGCGACTAGGTATGCTCAAATTTCAAACAGTCGACTTAAACTTTCTGAGAAGTGCGCGTGTCTCTGAGAACGTCCGGATTCAATGCTTTTAATTTAATAATTTTAAATAATTTTTTATATAATTTTACCTTTCGGCCACGCTTTGAATGTGCGCTGTGTATTTTTATTTATGTAATTTTCAGTTGCGAATTACATTTTTTGGGTGGTCATTTCGGTCGGTGTTGCGGTGGGTGTTGCCGTGCCGACGGGGCGAGGCGGAGGCCCCGGAGGCCCCGGGCCTAATCACCCGCATCGCATCTTCCTTGTGTGCCGATTGGCGATTCGGATCTCTGCGCTGCTGCTGCTGGGTGGTTGTTAGGCCCTCTACACAGGTGCCACTCACGGGGGTGCCAAAATAGGGAGGGAGGGAGAGAGAGAGAGAGCGCGCATGTGGGTGCCCTCCCCGTCCCCCTGAGGTGAGAGGGAGACAGTAACGCTGCCGTGGTATCGATCTTCTGTAGCCCATGTCGTCTTCTTTTGGCGACTCGCTGGGGCTCGTGATCCGTGCGAGGGGCTGCCCATAATGCCTGCTGGCTGAGGATGTGTCCGGGACGCCGTCGTGCGGCCGCGGCAGCGCTGGCCGCGGGAGCTATTGGCAGCACAGTGTGCGCCGCGTTGCGTTGTCATGGCGTCAGCTCAGCCCCATTGTCTCCAGTGCAATATTGCTCCTCGGCGCCAATTATAGCCGTGCAGTCATTATCGGCAGTGCCTTACGGTGACCGCACGTCTGACGACGCGGCGCCGCGCCGCGGGATTATTGGCAGTTTCGGGGGAAGCGCGCGTCCGGCACCAAGGCCGACTCCTCCGACTTTATTAGTGCTCTGGGCCTCATCAAACTCCACAACACTTTTATTGCGGATTTCGTGGAGCCCTCTTCCTTCCCCTGTATCTCTTCGCTCTCATCGTCACGGCGATGATTCCATGTACGTGTGGTGTGAATAAGCTGTCCGCGATAAACACTGCGAGTGTGAATAGCGCTTTCGTGTGGCGCTGCTCCGCTGTCGTCGAGGCCGGCTGGCCGTAACCCTTTCAGAAGGCCGGCTGAACACTTGGGTAACTCCCATAAGGCCGTGTCCTGTCTGCGCGGGGCCTCTGTGCGGGGGGGCGGGGGGGGGGGGGCTGCGGGGGCCCTCGTGTGTGTCCGGGGAGACACCGGCCACGATAACGGCCGCCAACACGCGCTGCTGCCACGGCCGCTGCCCTTGGTGACGTCCCAGTTAACACCTTTATATTGATGGCGACGCGTGTGGGTGTGTGGGTGTGGGTGTGGGTGTGTCGGTGTGTCGGTGTGCCCAGGTGACCCTCCCCCACCCCCCATCCACTCTGTCACTTGACACTTATAACAGATGAAGCTCGCGATTCAATCACCCGTACATGAACGCCACCCCATGAAATGAGCTGATAATATATCAAGCGTCGACTTTTTCATCGGATATTTTTTGAACTTATCGTAGGAACATTGCAGATCATTAAATTCCAAAATTTTCGTGTTTCAAGCAAAGCGGTCTCTGGGTGACGCTCCCCTCTCCCCCTCCCCCCCCCCCCTCTCTCTCTCTCTCCTCGCCCACCCCCCGCCCCGTCGGCCGCTTCTGCAGCAACATCGCAACAGCGCGCCCGTGACTGCAGTGGTAGTGATCGTCAGTCGGTGCTGCTGCCGGCTGTTTCCGACTGCACTGAGAGAGAGAGAGAGAGAGAGAGAGAGAGAGAGAGAGAGAGAGAGAGAGAGAGAGAGAGAGAGAGAGAGAGAGAGAGAGAGAGAGAGAGAGAGAGAGAGAGGCCGTAGAAGACAGCGTTCGGCATGCCGGGGCTGGGGCTCCGGGGCTGCTCTTGCTGGGGCGGGCTTGGCTCCGGCCCCGAACCGCCTGACAGCCCCTGCCAGGAAGGCGGTGTACGTTCCGTTTCCCCCGATGATCGTGCACACACAGCGGCCTGGCGGCCTGGCATGCATCGGCCTATCGCACACCCCGGCCCCCGGCCCGCTCCGAAACACGCTGCCAGTCGGAGTGCTCCGTCTCTGTCGGTATCGTTGGGCTGCTCCGTGAGAGAGCGAGAGGGAAGACAGTGTTTCGGAGTCGGGCCGCGATGATACCAGAGCGGGGCGCAGGGCGCAGGGCGCAGGGCCCCGTGGGGGTCAGGTGAGTCGGCTGTAGGGCCAGCCCGCGCAGCCCCGACGTCTGGCAAACAAGGCCGGCAGGCCACGCTCGCAACGGGGCTCGAGTTTCCGTCCCGGATCTCTCTCTCTCTCTCTCTCTCTCTCTCTCTCTCTCTCTCTCTCTCTCTCTCTCTCTCTCTCTCTCTCTCTCTCTCGTGCCGTCGGACGGGCGCCTGTGGCGGAGCGGTTAGGCAACCAAGCGTACGTGTACGGTGCGCGGGCTTGTGTGCCACCACGGCGGCCCTGCCCGGCCTGCTGCACGGCATAGCGTCAGTCCGACGAACGGTTTACATCTCTCTCTCTCTCTCTCTCTCTCTCTCTCTCTCTCTCTCTTTCTCCCTCGCTATCTCCCCCCCCTCTCTCTCCCTCTCTCTCCCTCTGTCTTCCTCCCTTAGCATATGCCTCTCTCGCTCCGATGCCGGGAAGGTCAGCGAGAAGCCCGTGCCGTCGCCGTGTCGCTGCTGCGGCCGCCCCCGCTCCGCGGCTCGCTGCATTGCCACCCCGTTCCCTCGCCGCCCCCAGGCCGCCCTGGGCTGGTTCCGGAAACTGTAGCTCTGTCTCCCTCGCACCCTCCGGCACGCCCCGTGCGTGCGACAGAGCCGGCTGCGCGGGCCGCGGTGGCGGCAGTACAGCGCGCGCCTGTGACGCCGCCCTGTTGTCGTCGGTCCGGAAGCGCGGGTCGCGGGGCGGAGGTGGGCGCCGACGGGGCCGCGGAGTCCCCGCGTCGTCACGCGTCCGTCACGCTGTCCGCGACGCACTACGTGTCGTCGGCCAGGGTGGGGGCGGCCGCGCGGCGCTGGCGGTCTCGGGGGACGTCCGACGCCGACGTGCCCGCGGCGGGGCGACGCAGAGGGTGGAAACATTCTATGGGGGCCGCATGTAGTGGTATTCGTACAGAAGGTATCGACCCCGACGGTACGCGCGGCCGGCGGCGGCGGCGGCGGCGTCTGCTCGCATCAAAAAAGTACTATACGAGGGGGGAGGGTTTCGCGAAGGGGGTGGAAAAGGAGAGAAGGAGGAAAGACGAAGAAGAAAGGAGACGGAAAGGCGCAGCGCAGCAACAGGGAAGGGAAGGCAATTGAAAGGGAGCGAAAAGTAGGTTTGTAGGTTGGTAATATGCGGTGTGCCCCGCCGCACGCGCAGCACGCCACCCTTCGATTCCCGGCCGGGGAGAAATACGGCCGCTGCCGCCCCTGCCCGCTGTGCTGTGGTGGTAATCAGGGGCGCCAACATGTCCCTGAGTGCGAGAGAGAAACGGGCGCCACATTTGACTGCGGCGGTGCAAGCGAGTTGCCCGATCGGGGATGCCCGTCTTCTCTCTCGCACGACCGTAGTGGGACGTCCCGTCTTTCTTGTACTCTATCAGGCCGTCACTTTCGCCTTTGCCTCGGACAGACGATTTGGAAAAAAGTTGACTGTGTTGATGTTTGTTCCAGCGTCCATCCTGATGCTGGAGGCGGACGTGATCCTGGGCAAGACCAAGGAGAGCGATGTGGAGGTGCCCGTCATGGGACACCCGCCCGCCACCGAGTCGGACCTGTCGCTCAAGAGCTTCCTGCACCACGTGGTCACGTACAACGTGGACAACGCCAACGGCACCAGGCGCGGCGTCAAGCTCGACTTCAAGAGCATCGACGTGTTCGAGAAGGCTATGGACACCCTGAAGGAGACGTTCAGCAGTGTAAGTACTATACTCCTTGCTGCTGGCGGTGCGGGGTATCTCCCGTGGCGTGTCGCTACCCCGGCGCTGGGGCGCCTCCACGCGGGGTGTTGACCGCACGAGTCTCTGAGGCGGCGGGGTATCGACGCTGAACCCGTCCTCCCGCAGGTGCCCCAGTTCCCCGTGTGGCTCAACGCCGACATCCTCCGCGGCCCCGTCGACGCCGACACGACCCCCGTCGACGCCAAGAGGTTCCTGGACAAGGCCAAGGCCGAGTACCCCGAGCTGATGCTGTCGCTGGGCTGGACCACGCGCTGGGGCTCGAAGGTGGCCAACCAGAGCGCGGTGCCCGTGGCCCAAGTCATGTACAGCGAGGAGAACGTGGATCAGATGGTGGCGGCCCTCAAGGGCAGCGGCGTCAGCCAGCCCATCACCTACGCCGTGCGCGCCGCCTTCGTGGCCAACTCGCTGACCGAGCTCAAGTCCCTGCTCAACCAGACGGAAGGTGCCGAACCGGCAACGTTGGATCATTACTAGTATAACCTCCCTTTTCCCTCCCTGACAAAATCTTGTTTCGCTTTTCCAGGCAACGCCACCCTCACTGTGTGGAACAGCGACCCGGTAGACTTGGTGGACGTGAAGAACCTAAGGAAGAACATCCTGGAGATCGGCAAGAACCGCGTGTACCTGGACGTCGGCGACGACCTGGAGAAGAAGCTGGACCTGAAGAGCTCGGCGGTGACGGCGTACGCGTCCGCGGCCACCCTGGTCACCGGGCTCTGCGCGCTGCTGCTGCGGGCGCTGTAGACTGCAGAGCTACAGCAGAGCTACAACAGAGCTACAGCAGAGCTACAGCAGAGCTACAACAGAGCTACAGCAGAGCTACAGTGGGGACTACAGTCAGCAGAGGCACTGTCGCTGCAACTCCTGAGGTCTCGTGGTGACTCCACGGACTGCAAGCCGTGGGGAACGCTTCCCATGAAGCGATGGCCATGTTCTCTGCCAAAACAGGAGAGCCAGGTAAAAAAAAAATAATAATATGGGAAGCTCCTGATGTGTAATTATACTTTTTTTTTTGTTAACTCAAGAGGATTCTATGTGTGTCGACTGAAGTGTGACTTTAATTTATTTTAGTAGAGATTGGTAGGACTGAACGTTGTGCGCACCGTTGAATTGTAGCGGCTGAACGGAATTTAAAACAAAACCCCCTCTAAAACTGTTGAGAACGGCTGTCACGCCACATCACGGCTGTTGTCAGTCCGGATCGTATATAATTTTGGTCTTTAGGTCGCAGCTCGGTTCCCCTCAGCTGCTCTGTGCGGAGTCCATACCGCTCGTGCAGCAGTGCGTAGACGTTTACAAACGTGTACTTAAATCGTAGCCATTATTCGCAGTCGTATCCTCGTGCCATTATGAGTGCAGTGCTTTATTTGTAATGTCTTTGTGAATCGCTGTGTGCATCGAATCGCGTTGCACTAGAAGCTTGTTATCGGGCACGCGGATGGCGCGGGCGCGCCTGGCCGCCGCGGTGCTCCAGGCCTTGTAACCGTTAAAACGGCTTCCTCGCTTCCGTCACGTGGCGCACTCCACTTGTTTCCTTCACCGTGCGTATTCTATTGACTAGTCATTTTCACCGGTGCTCCTATCGATGTCAAACTGTATTTGCATTTATGTAATCACCATTCCGGCGTTAATTGTGATAAGCGATAAGTCTCGGACACGTCACGTGTCCCCATCGCACGGCCCGCCGTCACGTGCCGTGCGGAGCGTTGTACTTTTTGCGTGTGCGTGTTCTGGTGAGAAGATTGAATAAATGTCCTCAACAAACTCCCCTGGTGGTTCCACAGTCACGAAACCCCGTCGGTAAAATGTGCGTTCTCCGCATTCAAAACAAAACCGCGGACGAATGACAACATTTCTGTGTCGCGGACCGACAGCATGCGTGGCATAGCCACACACACACACACACACACACACACACACACACACACACACATCGCTCTCAACGAAATCCGTGCGAATGCTGTCACTCTTGGCTCGTGGAGATGAAAACAAGGTGATTATTTGATATTCTTCGATTCGAGACGGGTGAGTCATCAGAATGTCTGGTATGAAATGCAACATAGGAAACATACCGGAGGCACTATTGCATTCTATAGTTATTTTCCAGAATGTTTGAGTGGAGGCCCGGAGTTTTATTTTTCCTATCTGGAACTTGACATCGGCGGCGAAGAACAAACCACCCAGACTTTGCCTGGAGGCCACGTTTGGTACGAATGAGCGGCCAGGAGGACCGCAGTAATGCGGCGGCCGCGCACACCGGGCACATGTAGGGAGAGGGCCCCCGCGCCGCGGAAGACAAAAAGAGATGAGAAATAAAACAAACGGGGAGATAAATAAAGGAATAATCTCGTGACGATGCAGATTCCATCCCGCCGCGCACATGGGCGTGCGCTCGGCCACCCACGAAGTGCCGCCTACCGCACTTAGGCCCCTCCTCCCAGAGGCCTTCCAGGGGCCTTCCAGAGGAGGCCTTCCAGAGCGGCCGAGCCCCTCTCCCCTTCACCTCGCCGAGTCTCCAGCGTGTCTGCCGCCGCCGGAGTACACTGCCCCGAGACCGCTTCGGGCCTAACCCGCTTGCGAGAGAGGGAGGAAAAAGGGAGGGCTGTGACCCGTCATTTTGTGCCGCTCGGATTATTTTTAACGGTGTTTCTGACCGTGCAGTGTAGGTTGTGCAGTTTTGGAGATGGGCCCCGTTCGAAGTTCCGTCGATGTGGCGTACTGGCAAAAAACTACCGGCCGTTTCTGACGCCCCCCCCCCCCCCCCCTACTGTAGACAGACCACTCTTAAATATTCAAAGGAAGGAAGTGATGGGCACATCCCCTCGCTTTTTCCCCCTCTCAGGATGTGAACTTTTTTTTTTGTGCGATCGTGCATATGTGGTATCTATTAATGTCCTGCAATAATTGAGCTTGAATAATAATTCGCCCAATCAACATTTTTTCCCGATATTAATGGAATGCGATTCACCAAGATTCATTCTTTACAAATTCTGTTGAATTTACGTACAGTATTCATTTGTTTCATTTTTTCCTTCGTCACTTTCCGGTCTGGTTTGTCAAAGGCAGAGCAAGTCTCTCTCTTTCCCTCTCTCTCTCTCTCTCTCTCTCTCTCTCTCTCTCTCTCTCTCCCTCTCTCTCTCTCTCTCTCTCTCCCTCTCCCTCTCCCTCTGTCTCTCTCTTCTCTCAAAACTGGTCCAACAGACACAGTCGGCTCGCCCCGTGCCGCACCGAGGTCCTCCATATAACAGGCCGACGGCGTCACCGATCGCCCTCGGACCGGCCCAGCCCTACAACAAACATCTGTAGACATGGACGCATTATACCAAATTAGGCATCGTGTACGTCTCGGCCTTCGTGTGTGTGCGAGTGTGTTAGTGTGGGTGTGTGCGTGTGTGGGCGATGCTATGGGATTGGTACGCGCCTAGAGGCCCCACACTGCACCTGCCCGGGGTCCCCTACCGGAGGAAGATGAAGTGGTAAATGTCCTTCCAGTTCTCTTCTTCTCCTCCCCCTCCCTCTCAACTCTGACATCTATTTATCTTCCCCCTGCCCCCCTCATCCTCTTCCCTTCTTCTGAATTTCCACCGCCACCGACTTTATTTTTATAAAATAAAAAAACTGCGACAATTGTTTCGCCAAATGGTGAAATGTGCGGTGTGTTTGTGTGCGTGTGTGTACATTTGTGGTTAGACAAGTTTGAAACGTCGAAACGCCGGGTGGGGGGGGGGGGGGGGACTTTGTTTGCCCTCCGTGTGTGTGTGTGTGTGTGGAAGAGGGGGGGGGGGACTCACGCTCGCATGCTGACGTGGCTTTGTTTTAGTTCCCTCGTCGGCGCTCCTTGCATACCTACCTACCAACCCGCTTGACCGTTCTCTCTCTCCCACTCTCTCTGTGTCTTTCTCTCTCTCTCTTCGGGCGGAAGGACGCGGTCCCCCCTACGCTGCTGGTTTTAGTCGCATCATCTCCCTGCAGAACGGCAGCATTTTCTGCCCCTCTTTCTCTGTCTCTACCTGACTCTCTCTCTCTCTGTCCCTCTCTCTCTCTCTCTTACCGGCCGCCGCCTTTGACGAATCTCCGCGACGTTCCCCTCGCGATGAATCACGCGCACGGCCAATAAGATCATCGATTGGATTTTGTTTTATGATGTAGTGGTAATGGTTTGCGCTGATGTATGCGCCCGGCCCCTTGTTAGAGGCTAGCCTCCTCCCTCCTTGCGCGCCCTGCGGGCCCTGCGGGCAGCGGCGGCGGCCCGGCTGCGAGTGCGAGAGAGAACGCCCCATTTGACTGCGGCGGTGCGAGAGGGATGCCCGGCCGGGCATCCCCGGGGCTGTGCGTCTCTCTCGCACCACCGCGCGATCAAATGCGGCGCGGCTTTCTGTCTCCCTCGGTCGCAGCCGTGAGGGGGCCGCAGCGCGCGCGGAGCGGCGGCGGCTGCGCGAGGTAAGCGAGAGAGAGATATCTTCATTATGACCGGCCGGGGGGATTTCAGAAATGCACGCGCCGGCTTTATTGGTATTCCATCATCATTTTAGTGCGACGGCGAGCAGGCGGCGCGCGGAGGGGCGGAGGTCCGGCCGGAGGCCCCGAGGGCGTCGGCGGTGGTGGACAAGGGGTGTTCGTGATTCACGTGACCGGGGCCACTTTTTGACCCTCGCTCTCTCTCTCTCTCTCTCTCTCTCTCTCTCTCTCTCTCTCTCTCTCTCTCTCTCTATCTCTCTCTCTCTCTCTCTGTAGTCATGTCGTTTATGAACGTTCCCTGGAGGAGCCGCGCGTTGTTCGGCCGGCTTCGTTGTCACAGCACGGTCTTCTGACTTCTGGAAGTTGAGCGGGGGAGGGCGATGAGGCCTGGCTTGGTTTTGTCTCGCCGCTGGTGCAGCCTGCGGGTCCATGTCACGACCATTCGCAGCCATGGATCATGAAGCGTGTGTGACCGCGACCCCTCAGCAGTGTGTCCCTAACTGAAACCACCTCGACGGTGTGGGCGCGGCCAGCCCGAGCCTGATGACTTAATAATGATGAGTCTTGTGTAAACGGGGTCAGGCCGGAGAGAGAGAGAGAGAGAGAGAGAGAGAGAGAGCAGCTCTCCGGGTCGGTTGCCCTTCGGGGGGTCCTACGGTGTGTCTGGGTGGCCGGGGCCCCAAAGGGCGGCGGCCCGACGGCCCGGGGGCCCGCGTGGCCGGGCCTAGGAGACCTCAACCCGCCGCCGGACTCGGTGCACCGCTCTAGGGGCGTGCGGAGCCGGCGGAGCCGCACTTACAAGCGATTGAGTGGCTGCAGCCAGCGCGTTACGCGCTGGAGAAACAGCTGACGATCATGAAAACGGAGAGACGACGGTGAGAGGGTCCTGGAGCCCGGCTGGAGCCCGGCTGGAGTCAGACCGTCTGCCACTCCGGCCCGACAAACAAAAACAACACACATTATTACAGTAATGAGGCTGGGGGCCGGACAGACGGGGCGGCCAGCCTCGCAGGCGGGGCAGACTGAGCCGGCAGGCAGCACGGCGCGCGGGGTCTTTACTGGCCGCCCGAACGGCATTTATTGCGGCCCATCGGCGGCATACGCGGAGAGCTGCGGGGCGAATAAGAAGGCAAAGAGTAAATACCCCTCAATGTGAATGTGGCGGCGGCCCGCAGCGGTGCGGTTGTCGTATTCAGGTTCGTCCCGCCGCCCTGCCGCAAGATAGCGCCACAATCGCCCGCCCCACCGCACGGGACCCACGCGGGGATAAAGTTAACGAGAGACGGCCATGCTTTTAAGTTCTAAAGATAAAGCAATCACCCGCGTATCGCATGGTCCCGCGGCTCAATGGGCTGATGGGTAGCCGCCAGTAAAGAAACAAAAGAAAAACGAAAACAACGAAAAAATGTCTCTATCGTCGTGGCGCGGTGGCGGTGGTGGACCAATCACACCAAACTTTCCAAAACTTGAAACGCCGACAAATTCCGGGGGTGAAACGAGTCTTCTCGTGCACCGCTCCGAAAAGAATCGTCTTTTCCCACGCCACGAGAGTGCGCACGGCCGGCGGCCATTTTGTTTCGTGAGCCCGTTTAAAACACAACACTCCTCCCGCCGGCCGCGCGCCACTTCCGGATTCCTGCCGCGTCTCTCTAATTGGAGCGCGCGCGAATATCTCTCAATTTCTCGCGCGGAACGAACGGGCGGGCGGTGACTCATCTCTCGAGGAGTGAGTGGTCAAGCGGCGACTTGCCGGCTGCCATCGCCTGGTCGAGTGGTCATCCGTCCCCGTGCGGTCGGGTTCGGAGAGGGCGCGTGAGCTGTGCGTGTGTGTGTGTGTTGTGTGTGCAAGAGAGAAAGACTGAAACAGAAAGTGAGAGAGGGAAAAGTGTAGGAATACGAAACTTCCACACTGGCGTTTTCGGTTCTACAAGGCCGTATATGACAGCCTGGGTGACCTGTCGTAATGCATGGGGCATTCGTTGCAGCAAACACATCCTAAATATTACCTCTGCCCCAAAAGTTTCTTCTCTCTTTCATCCTGCAAGCGCTCTGCCCTTGTGAAATCACGAGCCTTGGCGCGAAAACAATCACCCACGGGCCACCGTGTTACCGCAGCCCGGCCGTACATTTTATTTGGTGGTTTCCTCGCCACTTTTTGCGTCTTTGACAGTCAACGAGTGTTGAGTGTTTCTGGTCGCGGCTGGTTCCCCCTGGTTCCGTCCGAGGGCTCTCGGCGGCCGGGTTTGGAGCGCCGCGTCGGCCCTCTGGCCGAGTGCGAGAGAGACAACGCCGCATTTGACTGCGGCGCAAGAGAGATGCACAGCCGGAGAGGCCAGGCATCTCTCTCACACTGCCGTAGTCAAATGGGGCGTCTCTCTCTCTCTCTCGCACTGACCGCCGCACTGCCCTTCCCGGCTGGTGCCCTCTCCGCGCCACTTTGCAGAGTGAAGCACGCTGGAGCCGCCGCCGCGCGGGTGGGGCCGGCGGGCCGACCGCCGCGCTGTAAGAATCTTCGTTGGGAATTTGTAAAGGATTTGGGATAGAAAATTCCCAGATCATTGTTTGGAAATTTCCAAAAAAGGCCCTTACAGTGTCGAACAGGGGCACGCAGCCCGGCACACAGCCGGGCACACAGCCGGGCACACAGCCGGGCACACAGCCGGGCACACAGCCCGGCACACAGCCGGGCACACAGCCGGGCACACAGCCGGGCACACAGCCGGGCACACAGCACACAGGGCACACAGCCGGGCACACAGCCGGGCACACAGCCGGGCACACAGCCGGGCACACAGCCGGGCACACAGCCGGGCACACAGCCGGGCACACAGCCGGGCACACAGCCGGGCACACAGCCGGGCACACAGCCGGGCACACAGCCGGGCACACAGCCGGGCACACAGCCGGGCACACAGCCGGGCACACAGCCGGGCACACAGCCGGGACACGGAGAGCCCGGCCCACTCAGCCTGCGCAGCTCTCGTAGGGGCAATTCCGGGGAAGGAACATCATAAAACCTAAAACCAGAAATGGCCGGGGGTCTCTGCAAATTACGTTGTCATAAATGCTCTTTATTTTGGAGTGCACACGGCCATGCGTGCGGTGGGGTTCTCTCTCTCTCTCTCTCTCTCTCTCTCTCTCTCTCTCCCTGTCTCTCTCGCGAGCTCCCGCTCCACTCCCCCCTTCTCTGAACAACGCTCACATCTCCTGTTATCGGGAATATCCCGTTACGACAGGGACCTCCTGGATAGGACTCCTTCCTTCTCCCCTCGCCGCCCGCACAGCCAATCAGAAGTCGGGCCGCGACGACGGCCTGGCCAATCGCATCGCGGCATGAGCGGGGTGATGATGATGATGACTCAGTAACGTATGACTACCGATGACCCTGTGCATGTGTGTGTGTGTGTGTGTGTGACAGAGTGCGCACGCACCCGGTACGATACACTTCCTGTGCGTCTGCCCTCTCTGTCGCTCCTTGCGTGCTCTGCTTTACCGACAGCTCACAAAAGGAAGTCGGCCCATTAAAAATCAATGTTGCGAGTGAGTGAGAGAGAGAGAGAGAGAGAGGGAGATGGAGGAGGGGAGCGGGGCACGGGGGCTCTTGCGCGTGTTTTATTGATTCAAGCGACGGAATCTCAATTACGTGCCATCAATAACACACAAAGAAGAGGGAAGGACGGAAGATAGCGGAGGCACGGAGAGAGAGAGAGATAAAAGATGAGTATTGTACGGATGAGCTGGTGGCCATTCACCTGGAGGACCCTTCTAATGGTATTCATAGTGCTCCGTCAACAAGTTGAAACAACAACAACAGGAACAACAACAAAAACAAAACAAGAGCAACAAGAGTGGGGTACCTGTGGGTAGCAGGACCCGACCCGGCCCCACCGGGGGGCCCCGTCGCCACTCACCAGGATATCATTTACCGGCGGTATTTCATATTTTACGATCTTTCCCGCCCTCATTCTCTCTCTCTCTCTCTCTCTCTCTCTCTCTCTCTCCGTTCCGTCTCTACCTCCTCTGCGCTATCGCTCTTCTTCCTTGGTGCGCACGTTCTCCGGGCGGCGGCTGAGCGCCTGGCAGGTAGGCAGCGCGGAGGCAGCGCCGGCACGCGTGTCTCTGCGCTGCCTACCTCCCAGGCGCTCCGCGAGGTTTCGGGCGGCAGAGAGCCCGGCAGTGCGAGTGCGAGAGAGGCAGAACGACGCCCCGCATGTGAGTGCGGCAGTGCGAGAGAGATGCTCGATGCCCGAATGTCTCTTGCTGCAGTCACACGCATGACCCCGCGGTGCTTGACGAGGCGCTCCCCGCTGATTGTGTGCTTTTACAGAGTGGGGTAAGAATGTAAGTGTATTTACAGCGTTGCGTTTCGGGGCCGTCGGCGGCCTCGGCTCGGCGGCGGCGGGGTAGCGAGGTCCCGGAGGCCCCTGGAGGGCCGCGCCCCGCCGTCACACGGCCGTATTTGCGTCCGAGGAGGGGACCTGCGGCCTGTGGGACTTGCGGGGGTCTGGCGGGCGCCGCTCCGCTGCTGGTAGCGTCCTGGAAATGCCGCGCATTCTCTGACTGCTGGTCGCGGGGGCTGCGGGGGCCCGCGGGGGGCGCGGGGCCGGGCTGGCTGTCCTCTCTCTGCGCTCGGTTGCGCCTATCAGCGCGGAGGAGGGGAAAAGGAACGAGGGAGTGAGAGAGACAGCGAGACAAGCGAGAGAGAGGACAAGACCGACGACGTCCAAAGAGGTGGTCCCCGCTCGCCTCGCGCGCCGTCAATAAAAATGGTACTTTTCAGGCCATTCAACACTTTCCGTCCCGTCATGACTTCATGGCTGCTGCCGTGCGGTGGATAATATCAGAGGGGTGTTTACTCTGCGCGCTGCCATAGCTGTTAACTCCTTTTCCTCTTCTCTCTCTCTCTCTCTCTCTCTCTCTCTCTCTCTCTCTCTCTCTCTCTCTCTCTCTCTCTCTCTCTCTCTCTCTCTCTCCCTCTCCTCCTTCCCTCCCGATATGGGCGGTTGAGTCCGTCACGTTATCAGCGAGTGGCCAGTGAGGATGCCTTCTTTCCATTCTCAGTCTCTGACGTGTATCTCTTCTCTACTCTGCCAAAAAAATTACAGAGCACCATGTTTTGTCAATCGCAAAAAACCATCTGTTTTACGTGTTTTTTTTTGTTACAATCTTTTCTTTTTTCTTCAGCTTTTTTCCTTGGCGGAGATTTCATGCTGTGCGTCGCTGCCGGAGTACGCGGGGGACGCGCGTGGGCTCGGGGTCCACGCCCTACGCCACGGAATTTACTCCTCTGGTCTTCTGTGAGAGCTCCACTGTCGTCTTTGGTAAGCGAACCCGCTGGGACCCGCATACTGCCCGACGTGTGTTTGTGTGTGTGTGTGTGGATGTACAGTACGGGCATGTGTTCTGCGTATGCTCTCCGACGACACGCAGTCTAGCCCGCGAACAGGCTCGGTCTGAGACGAGGGGTTTGAGAACTCCATATTCGAGTGTACACGATTACCACTGGTTTCCGCTGCAGTGATTACTCATCGACTACGACCCTGTAGAGAGACTTTTTGGGAAAATTCCAAACAGTCATTAGGAAAATCTGTATCCTAAATTTTGGGGAAATTTCCAACCTTTTTATTTTAGAAAAATCCAAAACGCTTTCGATTGCCATACCATTAATAACTGTTCCACCCACAAAAATCCTGCTTCCAATTTTTGAAAAAAAAAAATCATTTATTTTTTAAATTTCTAAACAATAATCTAAATTTTCCTAATGGTTTGGAAAGTACATTCTTACAAGTGGGCCGATTATTAACTTGTGTGTTGGCCAAATTTGCTGAGAAGCCTGCTATTGGACTTTGGTTGCCGTGGCGGGGCGCATGAGCCGGAGCAACGCTGCTCATCGAGCCCCCGGCTCCGCGAGGGCGGCGTGCTGCCGGCAGCGGACACCCGCTGAAAGGAGGCAGCCTCGTGGAAGGCAAACGTTTTCCCTCCTCCCTCGCTAGCCGGGCAGCGAGGCGGCTAGCGGCGGCGTCTCCATTGTCGAACACAATCGATAGACCCACTTCTGCCGGAGGCCACGTCGTGTCCGGATTTTCCAGAAAGCAAGCACCGGCCGTTTTCAGCAAGGCTAAGAATGTCAAGCCGCATTAAACTTCTTGGCATTTTTTTTTCTTCCGGCGAGTGAAAATATTTAGTGCGGGTCGACAACGTCCACAAAATTTTCAATTTCTGCATCTCGACGTGACGACGGAGAAGGGGTGCGGGACACGGGACAACGTTCGCCGTACACCAAATAAATTCCTCAATTTCTGCTCTGTTTCGGTTGGGGTGTCGCGAGCCGGCGGCGGGGTCTACGAACGAAAGCAATGACCGACCGGTCAAAAAATTGCATTCTTCTCTCTCTCTCTCTCTCTCTCTCTCTCTCTCTCTCTCTCTCTCTGCCGCGCGGTGCGGTGCCGTCATCAAGGGCCCCAAAGAGAAGGCCCCGCCGCCCTGCTGGCGCCGGTGGCGCCGCTGTGGGCCGGCGAGGACCTGACACTCATTCATGCCGTCAGGGGATCTACCTGGCAGAACTGGGAGGGAAGCGGGAGGGAGTGAGACAGCACGAGGCGACCGCTGCGTGCGCTGCGTCTGAGCTCGTCCGGTGTCTGGCCCGCCCGTGGCCTGCCCGTGGCCTGCCCGTGGCCTGCCCGTGGCCTGCCCGGGGCCCCTGCCTGCATGGACCGCGGCCGCACGCGAAAACGCACCATTCCACGAGATGAAGTCCTCAGGAAAGGGTGGTTTCCTGGCTAGTTTGGTTTTGTAGAAAGCAAGGATGTACAGTTTGAAGGAAGGAAATTATTTGCGCTGCGCAGCAAATATTCGCAGGACAGCTTAGATTATAGCTTTCCCGCTGGTCGTTCTGCGCCGCAGCTACCAAATTTCAGCACGTAAAGGGTAATTTCTTTAAAAGAGCCTTACGTCTATTTTTGACTTCCTTGATGAAAGTAGTGACTGTGCCCGGTTTGAAAATTTAGCAGAGGGATCTTATCTCTCTTATGCGTGCGGAGTTTTTGCATTTTTGGACGTTTTCGAAAGAATGTCCTTTTGCTGAGTCAACTGTGTTTAGTTCTACCTTCGCCATCTTGCTGTCGCGTTTTCGTCGACGATTTATTCCGAACCTCGTTCCGGACTGCAACCTCCTTTTCGACGTGTGTCTTTTCTGTTATTGACTTTGATTAGTAACCCTCACCGCCGCTACCACCGACCCGGCCGGCCCCCCGTGCCTTGTTTGCTGAGGAGTGCTTCCCTCTAGTAGAGTTCAACGACAAACAAGGGCCGTGTGTATGTGTGACTTATGTGTGTGTGTGTGTGTGTGTGCGTGTGTATGTGCGTGTTCGTGTTGGCTTGTTGGGTTGGGCCACCGAGGACCCCATGACGACAACGGCAAGTCCTTTCGGAGGGGTGAGCATTTAGCACCGTTCGGTGGGAAACCTGAAGACAGACGACGCCATACTAAGCGCCCCCTTAAACGAAAACAAAGAAAAACACAAAAAAAAGGGTTTTAGTCGAAAGAATATCATACGCTCCTGTAAACATTACAAGGAATACTTCGCGAAGGGGGGGGGGGGGGGCTCAGGAATGCCAGCCGCCGCGCACAGCAGCCGGATCCGTAGTTACAAGCAGAGGGGTTAAATTATAACCCTCTCTTACCTTTGCGACCTTTTTCCGAAAATATAATAAGAGGCAAACTGAGAGGAGTTTCTCGGGGCATCGCCTGGGCGTCGCCTCTGCGCTGCCCGTCCCGCAGCGTACGTCCTCAGAGCGCCGGCACTTCATTTCTGGTCCGTTTTCTGTGCGGTGATTTTCTTGCAGCGGTCCAAATTATAGGAGGGTTGTTTTTCGGATTACAAGGCGCAGAGAGGCAGGCAGTGCGCGCACCCGCCGAGGACGCTTGGGGGACGGGGCCTGGCGGGGCCCGGGGAGAGAGGGGGGGCGGGAGGGGGAGTCGCACCTCGGGGACCTTGAGAGCAGGGCAAACAAATGAAGGTAAGGTAAGTGGTGGAAATGCTTTGACTCCATCGTGAGAAAGCAACAACCCGCCGCCACCTGTGTGTGTGTGTGTGTGTGTGAGTGTGTGAGTGAACAACACATCACTCCCGTGTAAACCCTTCCGCGGAGCTGCGTAACGCGCGGCAGATGCGTGTGTCACATCCGCATCCGAGGACGAATCTCAAAATGGAACTTGAAGATTGCTTTCTTTAAAAAACAAAAATGTACTCAAAAAAGTACTCAATATCGCGGTAAGTCATTGGCGCAAGGATTGCAATAAATAATGTCACTCGGCCTTCCCCTGATGGAAAATGCGGAATAATATGAGTGCACCGAAATTTCTTCTATGCCCTCGAAAGGTCATGTGGCCAATTTTTTTTTTTTTTGGGGGGGGGGGGGGGATTAATACTGGCATGATACTGGCGTGGTCTGCCTCGGATGCGGCGTCTCCTCCGGTCCCTAATCGGCCGCAAGAAGTCGGCCTGTGATGGTGACTTTTCCAGTGTACCTGACGAGGAGCGATTCGGGGGCCTCCTTGGCCTGCTCCGCCACCAACGAGGCTACCTGTGGCGGGGCAGGCGGCGCAGGCGGGGCGCTGCGGCACGGCCGTACCTCCCGGCATCCGGGGAGCCCGCTGCAGGCCGTGGTCCAGCAGTGGGGGCCCCCGCGGGTCCGCCGGCGGTCCCACAGGCCCCGCAGGGAGGGTCCGTCTGGAGCGTCGCCGGCCGCCAGGGGCCGCCGAGGCGGCCAGGCCTGGCGCCAGCGCCTCATTCATTGCCACGCCTTACCGGCTTCATTGATTCACAAAGGGCGACCGAAGTCCTTCAGACACTGTGTGGGGGCCTCGGGGCACGCCGGGGGAGCCCCGGTGCTGCTTCCTCCGTGACCACGGCGTCCGCTGCTTGGAATCTCACCCATTTATGGCGGGCTTCCTTTTTTTTTTCTTCTGGCGGATATGACAAATTTACCGTTCTGCAGCGAAGAACGTCGGTTTCTACAACTGACACTACGCATGATCTTTAGGGAGCCATTTCTGACAATTTTATACAGAAATTAAATCGAGACGTAGAAACCGGTCACTAACCCATCGGAAACAGCAGGAATAGCCTTGGATTTGTTTTTCAAATCTTTTCGGAAATTTTGAATCGGCGCAAACAAAATCTTTTCCAGTGTGAAGCTCTAACCGCAAAGTAGTTTCACTCGTTGACAGGCCTCTCCTCGCGGAAGAACTGCCCCAGCGGAAAGGGTCCGCCTTTTTACGGAGGGTGGAGCAGGGAAATAGTTCGCCATCTCTCTCTCTCTCTCTCTCTCTCTCTCTCTCTCTCTCTCTCTCTCGCGTTGCTGCGGGTCATAGTGACAGAGAGGGCAGAGCCCTGCCGCACCTTACCTGGGGCATTCACAAACTAATAAAACCCGAGAATGCCTTTTACGGCCGAACGGCCGAGCGCTACGAGAGCGTTACTCTGTGAAAACAGCGACAAGCGCCGGCTCACTGGCGCTCAAAACGGAACCAATTAATGCAAGTGTATCAGTTATCGACAGCACTTTAATCGAAGCACAGAAGTGTGTGCGGGGAAAATCGGTGTGTTCTACTGAGACTCTGAGGTCGGGAACACGCGTTCGCCGCACTGTCCGTGAATGTGTAATTTATAACGGTAGCGAGAGAGAGAGAGAGAGAGAGAGAGAGAGCGAGAGCAATTGTATGTCGAAAGGAAGCCGAGGTGCAACGCTAGCGCCACCCCAACTGCGCCCCCTGGTGACAAAAATGCGAAGTGCCTCCGGTATGACACAGCAGCGGGTCCAGCGGAACGCCTTGCTCTCCCGTCGCCATTGTTTTCTGCCGTCGCGCGCCTCTACGCGCGCTCCGACCTGTTCAAGTTGATTTTCGGAAGGACGGAATAGTTTGAGTAAAACAATCCAGCAGGCGGGATGGTTTGAGTGGCAGGGGCGGGAAGCGCGTTAGGACTCGGTAGGACGTGTGCGAGTGTGCTTGTAAGACAGGGGTCGCTGCCTTTGACCACGGCAGTGCAAGAGAGACGGGGTCACCGAGGACGTGCGCAGGTGCATACTGTACACTATAAAAGTACATTTTGTCACCTAACGAAATATCTGCTCTTAAAATTTTGTTCAAGATTTTTTTTTGTCACAAATGTCGTGACGAAAAATTGTCACGCAAACAATTGTAACTGGGGATGATAGAAAATCATTTTATTTGATCGATTAGCGCAGAAGTGAGTGACGAAAATTTTGTCACCAAAATTATTTTGTCACGTGACGAGAAAATCGTGAAGTCGTCATCAGTATTTACCACAGGACGAGGTATTTTTACAGCGTAAGAAGATTGCATTCACTGCGGAGTGGCGGTGGTGCAAGCCGAGGGTTCCGGGAAGCAAGTGTCGTCGGGGAGGTTATGCACACAGCCACTTAGCGCCGGCCCAACAAAAGGCGGAGTAATTCGGGCCGCATTCGTGTGACGGGCGCAGCGCGGAGCAAGCGCAGCGGCGTTTTGCATTCAGCAGAGACAATGAGTGTCATTCAAGTGCGAAGACCGCAGTCGAAGAGAGAGAGAGAGAGAGAGAGAGAGAGAGAGAGAGAGAGAGAGAGAGAGAGACAGAGAGAGCGGCGCCTGAGTGCCAACTTTGGCACAAGAAGTGTCGCCCCCCTCATTCATTTCACCCATTCATTCTGGCGCCTCGAGTGTTTCCCGGAAGGGCAAAGCGCCGCGCGCTGTACTTGTCGGGTCCAACGCCGTGTATATATATATATATATATATATATATATATATATATATATATATATATATATATATATATATATATATATATATATATATATATATAGCTCGCGCTTGGTCGGATCACTCGAATCATCATCGTAATGATCGTCATGAGCATCATATGACGAGGTATCTCGCAGTCCATTCATCATCGAGGTCGTTTTATGAGCCGGTCGCCGTAGAGCAGCGCGTGGTGGGAGGTTAGGTCGTTTATCCGGGGCTAAGTGCCTCCCACACGCGCCGCTCTCTGAAGCGCGATACCGAGGGAGGGGGGGGGGGGGGGGGAGAAAAAGTGAAAAACGGAATACCAACTTAATAATGGCGTCCCTATCGCCGGGGACACACACACACATACACATACCAATCACAGTTTTACGACTCACGCGGAATGGATTCCACAGAAGAGCCAAAAAAAAAAAAGGATGGTCGAGTGTGTGAGTGTGTGTGCGAGAGAGAGAAGGAAAGAGGTCTCATTGTTACACTTGATTATCGCTCACACACATTCCTGCAAGCCATCCCCCCACCCCTCGGCTCCGCGGGCTCCGCCGGGCGGGTCGCCCAGCCCCACCGGCGCACTCCCCACCCACAGTGCATTGCCAGCCAATCCGAGCCCCCGGGACCCCACCAATGGCGGCTCGGCCCCAACCCCACCCTCACACCGGCGGCAGCAGCGGCGGCAGCGTCGCCGTCGGCGCCCCTCTGCCGCCGCTCGTCGCCGGCGACGCCCTTCTTGTTGCTGCTCGTGTCCCCCGCGGTGCTGCCGGTCAGCGGTTGTCGCCGCACCAGTGTGGCGATCTGGCCGAGTGCACGAGAGAGACGGAACGCCGCATTTGACAAGAGAGATGCGCACAACCGAGGGTGCCCGAAGTGCGAGAGAGACGCAGGACACCTCGTTAGACTGTGCCAGAAGGGGGTGTCTCTCTCTCTCTCTCTCTCTCTCTCGCACTGCCGCAGTCAAATGGTGCGTCCCGTCCCTTTCGCACTGGCAGTACTGGTGCATCTGCTGACATGTCGCTCGCTGTTCTTGTCGATGCTGGCGCTATGGCGGTGTGTCAGCACTCGCAGGAGTCACCTCTTTATTCGCACCAGCACAGAGTTATTCGCAGAGGGGACACGGATGTAAATGCGAGCTGTATCGGCACGGCCGCCCCGGTGGTATTGAGCCGTAAGAACGCCGACATATTTGCATCAAGATTAGAGAGAACCGGGCCTTTGTTTAAGAAGCAGGCGAACCCGACGGGGCCCCCCCGTCCCGTCCCCTCCGGACCACAATCGTGAGGCCACGGAACGAATTCACTGTTGGGAAAATAAAGTGGCAATATCGTTGATTTTCTTATTTCATAATCTATATTTCACATGCATTCTCTGGTTCAAATCGAAAAAAAACTTAGAATTGCTACTGGCGTGGCGATGTATTGCCTTCGTAGGTAGACTGGTGGGCACTAACATTACACCCGCCCGTGTGCTTGGGCTGCTGTCTTCCTACATCTCTGGCAACACTGAAGGATCTCCAGCGTAAACTGTGCAATGAAGCCAAAGTTGAACTGGTTTTATTATTTGGTACAGAAAACTCCGGTCCCTTTTCAGAAATTGAGACGTGCTGTAGTTTTCCGCGGCATCATCTAGAACTGCAGTAAAACCACAGTTTGTGGATCTAGAGTTTGGGCACTGTTGTTTCAACTGTAGTTTCAACTGTAGTCTCAGAGTGGATCCTCCTGCCTGGGCGTTGCGTAGCTCGTGAACCGTGTCCGCGGGGAGTGCCGACGTGATCAAAGCTCCCAGAGTAGCCAATCGTCGTCGGGGTCCAATACAAACACTGTATTGCTCCGCGCGTGGATAAGCTGACCAATTAGGGGACAGATGGAGCGGAACCCCCGCACGGCGGCCCGGCGGCAGGCTCGGGGTCCCGGGGGCCGCTCCACGACGGCTAGAGTGAGGTAAATTAGTACCCAAACAGTCTCAGCCACACACAGAGAGACACGCGGCGGCGGCCGGCGGGGACCCACGTGGTCAGAGGTGATGGGCTGAGGAGTAAATTAGCTGAAAATGTCTCCTGCCGCCGGCACGGCCAGCCGGTAAGGCATTCCTCCGACGAGCTCAATTAGGTGGGGCCACCTCTTTGACTTACAAGGTGGTCGTCGGAGCGAAGGGACATCAGAGGGCGCCGCCAGGGCTGATGGAGGAGGGGGACCCTATGGGGGAGGGGAAGCCCATGGGGGGGCCTGTGGCGGACCCTACGGGGGAGACGACCCGCACTGTGGGTGCGGCCGCTTGATGCCCGGTGACGATACCGTCTGGCTGGACGCATGTATACCGACTGCTTGCAGCCTCACCGCAAAAGCCCGCCCACACACACACACGCACACGCACACACACACACACGCACACACACACACCGCGAAGCGTTTCATTGCTCATACTACAAAATACTTCCAGGGATTCACTCCATGCCGGTGCACTCGGCACCGCACGCCTTTGTGGCCGCGTGTGCGGCGGCAGTGCGGGCGGAGTCGCGAGAAGAAGGGTCGTGGGTTCGATTCCCGGCGGCGGCGGCGGCGTGTCGCACGAAACGCAAAAAGTCTTTAATCGCGGGGCGCGGACCGGCGGGCGGCAGGGCAGCCCGGCGCGCGGTGTTGGCGGAGCGGCGCCCCGCCGCCCGACCGCCGGGGCCGCCGCCGCTGAGTCAGTGAGAGACAGTCTGTCTGGTCTGCCGAGCCGCCGCCGAGCCGCCGCCGTCGGCACCGCCCGGTACCACCAACCCCGACACGGCGCTGACCTCAGAAATAATGTACAGGCCTCACAGAGGAGAGTCGCAGACGTCACAAATCAGAAACAAATTAAATTTTAATAATTTAAACATATTCAAAAAAAATATTTTGAAACTTAATCAAATTGCTTTTCAGCCACCTTGTCGTCCTATGCGCGTCCTCAATGATTTGGTTTGATACTAGGTGAAATGTTAACGTGGGACAACAAAAATTTTATATCGTTCGATTGGTGAAGGGGGAACGGACGGGGGGGCACAGAGAGAGAGAGAGAAAGAGAGAGAAAGAGAGAGAGAGAGAGAGAGAGAGAGAGAGAGAGAGAGAGAGAGAGAGAAAGAAATGGACGCGGGCTTCGGTGTAATGTGACCGCAGTCGGTAGACGGCTTGCTGCCAATGCGTTCCCTCTCAGGTGGTCGCACACACACACACACACACACACACGGGGTGTACCCCCCGCTGATGGGCTCCGGTCGGCAGAAAAGCCCTTTCCTCTGTAAGTGAGCAGAGCACCGGGGCGCGGCGGCCCTATCTTGCGATGTGTGTGTGTGTGTATAAAGTGATGCACGGCGCGGGGCCTGCGACTTACGTGGGTGTTGACGGCTCTTGTATTGGGTCGGCATTCGGTTGGAAAAAGTCATTTATTACGGGAAACAACGAGTGGAGCGGACACACACGGCCCCTCCCTCCCGCTCCGGGGGGCTGCGGGGGCCCCGGAGGCGGCGAGCATTAGCGACCACCTTTGTGCGGCCCGCAGCCAGCAGCGGCGCGCGATGGCAGAGAAACTGAGGCAAAGGACCCGAAAAAAAAGAAGACAACAACGGATGTCTTTTTCAGACGAAGGCGCAATAAGGGGCAGCATCTTCTTGACGAGGCTCTCGAGGCGCAGGGAAGGGAGTGGAAGCGGCAAGGAAAACCTACACCATTTCCACATGGGAAACGGGTAGTTACGTATGAGAAATCGCTCCGCAAGTAGCACATAACCTCGCGAATGTTCAGGTCGGTCAGTCATAGCCACCCGAATTTATTTTGCCTGACCCGTGCTGCGTTAGAGGACTAAACCACTTGACGATTTCATGCCAGGCTATGGTCACGACCCTATCCTTGATGCATTGCAAGGTTCGGTTACCTTGAGGGGGTTCAAAAAGTGCCCTAAATTCGGTTACGCAGTTTATGAACGTCCCCTACGACCTTTGCCGTCGGGCCGGACGCGTCGAGCGACTCCGCGAGGCCCAGGGCATATCACAGCTCTGCGCATAGAGCCACTCCACACACACACACACACACACACACACACACACACACGAGCGGTGGAGTGGTGTACAGCGGATGACGTAATCCGGCCAAATCTCCGACACTGGACGCAGGAAGTGCTAAATTGGCGCCGCAGTCTGGCGGCGGCGGCACGGCCCTCTCGATCTGGAAATAAAAATCAAAGCGGCGCGAAAAGCCACGTAACTGCAAGCGGGCGGTGGCGGCAGAGATTGCCGCTCGACGCCGCGCTCGCCCTTTTCCTGTGTCCCTTTGTGGAAGGCGGTGCGGGATAGTGGACCAAGGAACGCCCCGAAATCGGCCCCCTTTCATTTCCGTGTCACCGCCCCCTGAAAATGAAGGAAGCGGTGCGTCAAGGGGGCCGTGGGGCCCGTGGGTCCGCCAGGTGCCGGCAGGGACCGCCGTATCTCCGGTGCGCGCGCGTGCGCTCCAGCGGGCCGTGGTCGGGGCGGCGTCGGCGGCAGTGCCGGGCGGCGGCGGGAGGCGGCCGCCGGCCGGACAGATTGCGAGGGAAATTATGTCTTGTTAGCAGGCGGTGGATGGACGCCGGCCGGCGGCCCTGTGCCGAGAGGGCGGGGGTCTTCCAAGGAGGGCCGTGCACCGTCATGCAGGCCTGGGCCCGGCGGGCGGGCCGGCGGGGGCCGGCGGGGCTGCGTGAGGCGGTGACAACTGACGCACTCCCCCGGACCCGGCCGGCCGGGGGTCCGGGCTCCCGGGGCCCGGGGTCCCTGCAGACCCCCCAAATCGTGGGTGGAATCCCCGAAATGCGGCCGGTATACTTTGGGGGCCGTACCGCGCCGGCAGGATGAGAAATTCAGACACACAAGCGCGCGTGGGACTGCGGGGGCCGCTTCCCGTTCGCCGCGACGCGGGCTTTCCGGGAAGGGCTCGTGGCCTCCACGGTGACCTCGGGTGACCTCCGCGGACCGCCGCTGCCGGCCGACCCCCTCCCCGGTGTCCCAGACTTCGAAACTCCGGCCGGACAAAGACGTCGTCAAGTGTCGTCCGGGCCGTGAGTGCGTCCGTGCGGCCGGCGGGGGTCCGGTGGGACACTCGTAACACGGGCCCAAACGACGGCGTTGAAAGCCCCCGGAGGCCCTGCAGGTCCAGGAGGCCCCGGAGGATAGGCGCACGAGAGGCTTTTAGTGAGGGGAGTGTCAGCGCGGCGGCGGCCAGCGGCGGCCAGCGGCGGCCAGGACCGGGCCTCCACGTGACATTATAGAGACATCTCGGGGAGCCATAATGCCGTCAGAAGATGAGGTGTAATTGGGGACGTCGACGCCCCTGACGGCCGCATGAGAACGAGCGCTGTCCACGTTCTCGGCAGTGCACTCTGCATCGTCCTCCACGGCGGCCTTCTGCACGTCCACGACGACGGCGGCACGTCTGCGCGTCCATGACGGCCGTCCGTACGTCCACGGCCCTGGGCCTTCCGCACGTCCACGACGATGGCCCGTGCATGCCCGCGACGACGGCCCTCTGCACGTTTGGCGACGACGGCCTTCTTCACGTGCACGACGGCGGCCTACTGCGCTTCCGCCACGGCAGCCTTCTGCACGTCCATGACCGTCGACCTTCCCCACGGCCACGACGTCGGCGGCCACAGCGGCAGCATTCTGCAACGTCCACGACGAACGCCGGCCTTCTGCACGTCCACGACGACGCCCCTCCGCGCGCCCACGGCGGCCGGGGGTTGTAATTGGCCATGTAACCTGATCCCGGCGGCAGCATGCGGTACCTATCGCGTATTGGATTGCAATCGATTCGGAGAAAAGCCAACAAACGACAACAGCGGCGGCAGCAGCTTGCAGCGCAGAAATAGCAGGAAGGCGGTGGGGCCGGCGCCGCCGCCTCAACCTTATAACGTTCTCGCGCTCTTGAATGCTGTTTGCTTTTGTTGCTGTTGCTGCTGGATACCCGATCGGATGTCACACGCCGAGTTAGTCCGAGGAGAGGAGCGCGGTGCGCTGCAAATGTGTCGGGAAATGAGAGGCGTTTGAAAATTTTATGGCATTTCTCACGAGGCCCCAGACCGGAAGCAGAAGAAAACTTCCCTAGCGGAAACAGTAGGAGAGAATCGCGTGGTGACCCGCTGTGGAACAAGTCTTCGCATTGCGATTTCTTATACTACCCATTGTCGCCCTGGAAGCACGGGGAGATATGATCGTTGATCGTCGATTCCGTTTTGAATTCCCGTTCCAACTGCCTTCTATGAAGGTTTGTAAAATATTTTCCCCCTCAAAAAAAAAGTAATTTGGATTTTTTAAAAATAAGAAATTTTGCGTTGAGTCGAAATTTCGAAGCGCGTGCACTGTGGGCTGGGCGGGCAACGAGGCACAAAATGAGTGAGGCCTGTTTAAACGAGCTCACAATATGAATGAGAGCTGAATGGGCTGCCAAAGGTGCGGCGCGCGGCGGCAGCGGCGGTAACTCCGGAAGCACCTTGCTCTGCCGAAGGCGGCGAGCGGCACGCTGACGAGCCTTACTCACTGCCGGACTTGTACCTTACAGGATGAGTCGGCCGGTGTGTTGCTCAGTTTTCGCCGGAGACAATCGCCCGGCGGCAGCCTGCGATAACAAGTCTAACAAGGGGAGCAGAGATGTACTCTGAGCACAAAAGGAGCGCACGTAGCGGCGCCCGAAAGGAGATCAAACTACATGTGAGTGTGTAGCGCCGCAGCGCCGCCTCTGCTGTTTATTTAATCGGACAAAATGCGTGCGCCCGCCTGTCTGCAGAGAGTACACACTAAATGTTAATGTACTGTTTTTTTGTACATTGTAATGTACAGTTTTGAGCATACATTATAATGTACTATATTGTGCATTTCAATGCACAGAACTATACACTACAATGCACAATAATTGTGCATCACCTTTATCGGACGATTATCGTGCGTTGCTTTGTATAATTTAAAAAATAACATTAAAATGTACAAATTTATAAATTTTAACGTACAATATTGTACATTTTAATGTATGCTGAAATCTGTACATTGCAATGTACGAAATAGTACATTGACATGTAGTGTGTAATCTGCCCGCCTGCATGTGAGCGTCTCGCTGCCTCCGCGGGAGCAGCGGTCTGGTCCGGGGTCTGTGTTAACGCATATGGAGACAGAGCACCCTCATGTATTATAGATGTTAAGCATTGGGCTAGGAAGGATGTTAAAAACATCACGAAAGTTTTACACTTCATTTTGTACCTGGAAACTTTCCTGGAAAACACCGATCCTGACCCACGCCCTGCCACAAGTCTGTTTTCTCTGCTGCGCCCCTCGCCTCCCCCCCCCCCTGCGCGTTTATAGAGTAATTACAGACACGTTAAGACCCCGCGGGTCAACTTTTGAGACGCCCCTACTCAGACGATAGGTTATTTTATTCTCCCAAAAGAGTTGATTAGATCTGACGCGGGCGCAGCAGACAAATGGGAGCGTAACTTTACACCCAGAGCCTGGGCGTTCCGTGTCCTCTCTCTCTCTCTCTCTCTCTCTCTCTCTCTCTCTCTCTCAGCAGCTCGTGTCCAACTTAATGACACACTTCCCCCTTGATGTGCACCAATCGAATTCATGAAATGACTCCGGGCCCGCGACCGCACCCATCACTTATACCGATGTAATGTCGGTAATATGTGTGAGAAGGAGGTCGCCCTTTATCGTATCAGTAATGTGATAGAAAAATGAAAGAATGAAAAGTATGGAGTGTGTGTGTGTGTTTGCGCTTTGGGTCTCTGAGGATGCAGGTTGCAGGGAGCGAAGGGTGCGGTCCCTGCCGAGGACACTTCACCCGAGGATCGTTTTCGTTCCCTTTTCATTTCGTAATGATACGGGGCAGGAAAATAAAGGGCCGAAGGATCGGTGAGCCGCCGTTAGTGAATCGGGGCTCACACGCGCGACTCGCGTCTCTGTTTCTCTTTTTATTATCCTCCCTCCTCTTCCAGGTCGAGAATCGACGAATTATTTTTTTTTAAAAAGGGAAGCAAGTCCTCCGGGGAGAGCACTTGCAGGGGCCGCATGCCGAGCCGCGGGCCCGCTTTCGGATAGGAGCGACCACTTCGTGGTGGTCGTGATGGTCTAGAGTATCAATCAGTAAGGGTAGTTTCTGGAAATGTAGTCGGTAGACTCTTACAAAGTAAAATCACCTAGGCATGAATGACTCGATCGTCGAAAACATTCGGCTAAAAATTTATGGTGAAACTACAGTTTTCAAACTGTAGTTCCATAAGCTGCAGGTTTATTTGCTGTTACTGGAGTGTATCGCGGAAAACTGGTCCCTTGCGAAATCGCAGTTTTCTTTACAAAAATTGCAGTTTACCTGTAGTATCTTGGTGTAGTTCGAACTGCAGATCCTTTGTCCCGCGGGTTTATTACAAATTGTACTGAGATTAATTCCACGTACTTACACGCACGTAAGACGTGCGGTGCGCCGCTTCGACCTCACACGGCACGCGCGCCCCGGCGGGAGCACTGGGTGCTGGAGGCTGCTGGAGGCTGCTGGAGGCTGGGTGGTGGTCGGCGCTAGCTGGCGCCACCCCCGGCCAGGCTAGACACATTCCTGCGCTAGCCGTGCCACACTCGGGCCGCGCCCCCTTCCGCGTAGCGGGGTGTGTGAGTCAACGCCGCCCAAGTGTTTTGGACACCGGCGCGCGCGTCCCTTTGAAGGCGGGCCCGGTCAAAGGACTCGGCGGCCCTCTTTACTCGAACCCGGCGAGTATTTCCCTGAACATGAGATGGATGCGGCGGCGCCGTGAACACCCGATCTGCCCGCACCCACGGTGGGCCTCCGCCGGTCACCTCAGAGCATAAAATTAGCAAACACGGCCGCCTTTATTCCCAAACATGCTCTTGAACAAACATGTTCTTGAACAATTCTGCCCAACATTACCCAACTACCTAACTATATATGCCTTTTTTTTCCCTGAGTATAGATGTAGTTGCCGACGTCGCCGTCCCCAAAAGGGAGCGACGAGTTGTGAAACAGAGGCGGGCGGGCACAGGGTAGTCAGGCGGCGGTGCTTCAGGACGGGTAGTTCTCGGTACCTGTGGGTGGCGGTGGGATTCCTTCAAATAATGCCGCGTGCCCCGAGGGGCTCTTACAGGGCGCGGCGGGCGAGGCAGGGAGGAATTCAGCGGCACGCACAGCAATGCGGGAGTTATTTTTATACTCCCGCCGGGATTGCCGAATTGTGGAAGGGAAGTAATTTGGTGTAGAAATTAAGCAATCAGTATCTGCACGTCGTGGCCCGTCGTGGCCGCGGCCATGCAGCGTTGTGATGGCACAGTCGACCAGATGGAATCCGTGCGGAGAATCAGCCTAACACTGTGCAGAGTAATTAAATACCGCGCAGGGGATGTTTAAAATACTGCACAGAAGGTAAGTAAAAATAAATAATCTGAAGCTAAGTATCAAATGCTGAAGCCGAGTAAAATTCCGCGGCGCGCAATGGTCGCCGCCGAGCAGTGTGTCACACCTCAGGGCCATTGTCCGATCGCCGCATACCGAGGCGACAGAGTCAGTCTGTCTGTCATTCATTCAATGCAACGGATTGCGGCGGGAATGCAGCCAGCGCAGCCGGCGGCGCGCGGACCGCGACGTACCGAGCGCGGCCGCAGCGTCAAATTCACGCAAAGCCGGCCTCTGGATTCCAGGCGGGTACCGGCGCAAGGACCGCAGGGCTGTAGGACGCTTGGCCAAGGGCATCGTCAGGGCTGGTCACTGGAAACAAAAGAAAGGAAAACGCATCACTGATGAAAATCGTTAGGTCAGACGATTACCATGCTGCACTACAGTGGAAGTTCACCAAACTATAAACTCACCCCAAGTTCTTCAATTCACGGAGAATTTATTAATTCGGTACAGATTTCATATAATCGTTAATCATACTGAATCAAATTTGAGCTTGCCATACATTGAATCGACAGCGAGTCAATCGTTTAGTAATCTATGAATCAATCATTCAGCCGTTAGTGACTTGATCATATTCAATTAGTCAATCAGCCGTCCATTCATTTATACATACATCCGTTAAATTAAAAGTGCATTCACCGGTCCATGAGTTAAATCAATAATTCGTTTCAGCCATGAGCTGAATCACTTACGTTCATGGCCATTCCACGAGTAAAGTAATCGCGTCATTCATTCCGTCAATTACTCATACACTTCATTCATTTATCATTCACGATCATGCGTTGACGGTAATGACCGTCATCAAGCCGGGATGACATCATCATCATCAAGAGCAGGCGGCGGCAGGGTGGATTCCTTGCCAGCTCAGCTCACGCCGTGCCGACAATAGGGCCAGTAGGACTCCCGGCCGGCTGGCGCGCGCTGGCGCCACACCGGGCCACACCTTGGGGGGTGACAACACAAGGGTCACGTGACAAAGGCACATTCCAGGACCCCCAGCGGAATCACGCCGCTGTTATATACGACTGTGCGCCAAAAGTGTTACAGGTACTATCGCGACTTATCAGTGACAAAACATAAATTCCGGAGCCCTGCATGCGTCACCTGCACCAGCACGTCCTCCTTTTGTGTCCAGACGGATGGGACACCCAAAACGGTTTCACCCAGAAAAAAAAACCAGACTTCTTAATTAAAGGAGCAATTTTTTTTTTATTCGAGTGGAGTTTGGCTCTGAACTGAGATTATTTGCTTTGATCGCGCGCCTACTTTTTCAAGGCCTGTTTAGACTTCATTCAAGTGGCAAATTTTCTTAGGTTCAAATCATACGCAACCTTCAAAGAAATCTCTATACGAGGATCGTGTGTCATTTGACCTTAATCGAAGTAAAAAATGTTTAAAGCTTTATTCAAGACAACGGTTTTCAGTGTGACTAGGGGGCTGTGTTTTGGAACAAGACATGTACAGAAGCGGACAAAGTTCCCTCAAAATTTTACCACAACGTGATAGATTCAAAGTCCGGGCTGTGATATATGTGTGTGGATTTAAACGACGCCACTCCACACACACACACACACACACACACACACGCACGCACACACGTGTATGAGGAATAGGACTGTGAGATTTCAATTGAGGAGCCGCAGAAGAGGGTTACCACATAAATCAAGCTGGGACCCCACCCACAGTCAACGAGCTCGCCATGAACTGATGGAGACGTAATGGTGCCGGTATTTTCATGGCATATCCTCCAGACCTTCATACCTCCGGGCGATATGAAGCTAATCCCCTGGATCGTCCAAATATTATCGACTCGCTCCAGCACAGCCTTCTGTTTTCATTCCCTGAGTGTTTTCTCGCTCGCGCGCGCTCGGCACCGTACCCGGTCATGCTGAGAGAGGGAGAGGGGAGAGAAATAAAGAAAAGGAAAAACATGGATGGTGCTGTATGGCAGCACATTCACACCTCGGGGCGGGGCCGGCGCGACGCCATTTTGTCTGCACACCGGCCATCATGCATCGTCATGCCGACAACACCTTCCCCCTGTCTCCTAATAGCATTCGTATTTTTGCCCCATTTGCTTTCTTCTGCGCCACGCACGCTCTTCGCTCCCAGTGCTACAATCCTGACTGCTCTCTCTCTCGTTCTCTCTCTAAACTAAGTTAATAATCAAATTAGGTTAGACAGTGGACATCGCAAATCTTGCGTCGCAGATCACTTATTTTCTCTCGGTTTTTCCAATTTTAGCAGAACTCCGGTTTTCTAGATGCGGATACTTCTTTGTCAGTTCTTTTTTTGTTCGTATGTTTTAGAACGGATGCCATCATGTCTCTACCTGCGCACGCACACATTCACACACACGATCTATTTGCCCTGCACCGCGCAGGCAGGGACACGTCACACACACACACAGAGCCACACACACAGAGAGCCACTCACACACACACACACACACACACAAGCCTCTCCGATAACCCCACGCGGCAAAAGACAAAAGCACCAGGACCACTGCCCTCGCCTAATTGCTGAGCGAGCCCCAGTGAGCGTGTGTCTGTGTGTGTGTGTGTGTGTGTCTGTGTATCATATATACGCAGTTTGGGGCCCGGCCGGCACACAGCACCGCCGCCGTCGGCTACCTGTCGGCCCGGCCGCACGGGCAGGGTCAGCACCGAGTCCACACGGGGACCTCCCAGGCACTGCCGTGCATTGCCGTGCCACTTGCTCACCTGCCGGGGCGCCGGGGAGACCCACGCAACTGCGGGAGGTGAGGCCTCGTGTGGCTCCGGAGTCATCGCCCAGTTAGACCCTCGGCTGGGAATGATACTCACGTGATTCGTATGATGCATTCTTATTAGAGGAGGGAATTGAGACCGATAATGCCGATCCCCGGGCACTACACACACCCTGGCAGGGAGGCGGCAGGGCGGTGCGCAGCCAATCGGAGGCGGCTGCTGAAGAGCCATCAGCGCTGACATTCCTTCTGAAAACGTAGCAAAATAAAAAGGACGCAGGACAAATATTTTTTCTTGGCTCCGCTCTATTGGGTCTATCATCAGTCGGGGAGCAGCAAGCGTTTCCGAGTAGCGGCGCGGGGGTTTTGTTTTAGTTTGAATGAATGGAGATGGTTATCTGCGAGTCCACAATGCCAAAGGACCCGGGGGAGCGCGCGGCCCTCGGCGTGACCAGGGCTGCGCTGCAGGTCCACTCGAGTTCCCCCACATTTCCCGTTGTTTCTCGCAGCATTTTCGTGCGACCCACCTGCTCAGGCTTCGTCATCCACCGGGAAACGACATCTCGAGACAGAATTTTCCCGAGTCCCCTGCCACCAAGGCTTGCGATCAAAACTCCCGTCAGTTCGGGCAGTTTTCGCAAACTTTTATCGAAAGCCCGTCGACTTTTTCGGTCTCGGCGGCGTGGAGGAGGCAAGCGGTTAGTTCCTAACCTGGCCGCGCCAAACTGTCTGACGCGGCAGGCGGCCGGTCGTGTCGCCGACTGTCTCCGTGACAAACTCCCCTCGCCGCCGACAGACAAAAGAAGAGCGACATCATTCATTGCCTCTAAATAAGGGAGCGGACGGCTGTGTCGCGCGCGCGGCGGAGTAAAACAAAATGAGTAAAAGGGGCACGTCACTTCTTCCTCCTCCGCCTCCTCGTCGTCGTCTTCATGGCGCTCCCGAATGGATAATTTCAAACGACTCGTTCACCTCGGGGTCGTTGACAAAACGCGATGAAACACGTTCTCCCGGCGTTCTCCCGGGGGGTGTCCTGCAGGACCTGCTCGCACCTGATGAAACTTGCACACACACACACACACATACGTAAACTCTCGGACGCACACACAAGCACGCTCTGCCCTGAACAGGTAAGAGCCTGCATAACACGGACACGCTTGAGAGAGAGAGACGGCACGAACAAAAGCAGTGGTCCAAGATGGCGGTCGTGGGTGGTATACCCCCTTATCTGCGGTTGGCTGAGTGCTCGTGATACCAGTGCCTTCCACAACTCACTCCGACTCGAACCCCTTCCCCCTTCACCCTGTGCCCCTCTCCCAGAACACCAATGACCGCCCGTGCGTCGGCCATGTGCTCAGTGTGAACCGAGGCTCTCCCAAGCTCAAGCTTCACCCTCAATTCTGAATACTCATTAGAGCCGCATTTTTTTATGTTCGCGGGTTATTCTTGGCATTTTGTGCATTCCTCTTGTGTGCATCCATTGACTTCTGCATGGTGCACGCTTAGATACTTGGAAGAAGCATACGATGAATGTGCAGGTATTCTTGACAAAAACTGAGAACATACTCAAACCTATTCGAGCCATAGTCTCATCATTCGGAATTGAGGGTGATGAAGTCCTAGCGCGGGATCAAGTGCACAAGTTTCGCACGACGCTGCACCCCTCTGTGGACAGGAACGCTGACGGCACATGCCGCTGACGCGACCCGGTGCTGATCTAAAGGACGCGGTGAGGTGGATGTATTTATAGCGTGATATGATAGGGCTAGGAGTACAAACAGAGTTAGCCTTTCGTGCGGTCGCTATCAGGTGGGCCCATCTCCGAGCCTTTTAACACGACGCTTAGCGAGAAGGCGGTGTGAACAAGAGGGGCCGAATTCCTGCAGCGCACTCGTGAGGAAGGAGAGAGAGGGACACGGGGCCGGGAGGGGCCGGGAGGAGCCGGGAGGGTCGGCGGGCGTTCGTCATACCCAGATAAGCAGACATAGCACTTCCATTATTAATTTTCCATCCCAAAAATTTCAGCGTGGCTGCGTGTTGTTTCTTATTCTTGTTCGCTTCCTTCCCCGGCGGCGGGACGCAGAGATGTTGTCTAATTTGACAGATCCGATGCGCAATGAGTGGAAGGGAGAAGGAGGGAGGAAAAAAAATTATAAGGAAACAAGGGGAAGAAAGAGATAGGGCGGATCAGTCGATGGTAGTATCGGTTTACACCTCTTGAAGAAGATGCATCGAAGCCTATTCGGATCACCGTGATGTCTCTTTGGGTTGTGTGTAAGTTTCCGAAACGCTAATTCTTTTGCATTTGTGAACTTCAAACCGAAATAATTTTCATAATCTCTAGCACTCTTAATTGGTTATGAATCAACCCTTATTGGCCACCCTTACCCCTTGGCTTTATTTGACACCGTAAAATGTCCCAGAGACCACCTAATGCGCTCATTACCATAATCACACTTCGTTCCAAACTGTAGATAAAAACAATGGTAACAAAAAGACATCATCAGCGGAGAGACCCATCACAAAAAAGAGAATAAATTCCAGGGCTGCCATCCAATCGCTCTTGTGAATCATACAAATAGTGTTTTTTTTTTAAGAAATCTAACTAGCAATCGTTGAACGTTGATTTAGAAAACAGCGCTGAGTCCGCAAAGGCGGTGGAAAACACGGGAAAATTAGTATGGAAAGGTCTGGTGGTTTGATGGTTAGGAAGTTGTGAAGCACAATGTGGTGAAAGTTTGTGGTGAATGTGTTCATGCTGTTATGGCAGAAGCCCGGTCACCGCGAAACCACATGTGCCAACAATGGCACTTGATAGGTGGGAGAAAAACAAAGGGAACAGTCGCTGCAAAGAGCGCACCTCGCTCCGCTCGGTCTCAAAAAGTACAGCAGGTGCAACAGTGTTTCAGGGAACACAAACTGCTACTTAACACAGATAAGGGTCGAATGCGCCCGGCACGATAAACATCGTGTCTCTCTCGCTCTGCCGGCGTCGACCCGGGTGCCTCTCTCGCTCTCCCTCTATTTACACATCTTCCTACTCTCTCGAAGAGTCGTCCTCCTCCACACTGGAAACAATCAGGCAGATCCATATCGGCCCGTGCTTAGGTACAATCCCGTCCAAAAGCGGACCACCGGTGCGCCGCGCCCACCCAACATGTTTGCCTGCTGCACGCACTTACGCACTGTGACACACACTGTAGTCCTACTGTAACACGCACTGTCACGCACTGATATCCGTACTGCAAATTCAATCGCATACATGCGTAATGTAATTCAGATGCATCCAAGTATCTGTAAACCTTTTCAGACGCTTCTATGCATCTGGAAAAGGGTCCGCCCAGTGGAAAACAAGCTTCTGAATATTTTGTCATATGCTTGGGAGCATCTGAATTACATTACGCGACTTACATTACGCGACTGCGCCGTGCAATGAGATGACACTAAAGCGGAAAGGATACAAACAGTTTCGGAAGCTGGAGGTAACTACATTGGCGAGGTTGTGCTGGACGCTGAGGCGACAGGCGGCGTCTCCGGGCCGCGGCGGGCGCCTAGGAGCGTATGCAACTCCTCCAGCGCGGCGGTCGGGCGCGAGGCCGCGTGGCGCCGCCCGGCTAGCAGCGCCCGTCCGCCTGCCCCAGGGGCCCCAGGGGGCCGGATCCGGCCTTGATCAGGGGGCAGAACAGGAAGCGGCGTCGGGCGCTGAGAACCGAACGAAGCAGCCAGGATGGCCATCCTGATCCCGAGCAGTATGGTTTCTCAAGATCGAACCAAAAAACGAATCACGGACCATGTCGTAGATAGTAAGTCGTGGCCGCGCCAACGTACGGACTATTCAACGACACCCGACATTGTCAACATCCCCCGGTCCCAAAATGCGATTCTTGTTATCTCTGAAAACTTCCGTCGGTTGCTTGCGAGGCGTGGTCGCCGCTACGCGCACCGCTCGCGCCATCGGACGTGTTTTTTCCCCCCGGACACGCGCTCACGGCGCCCGAGGCTCTGCGGTTGACGGTTTTGCATGCCGTCTGGTTACCGGCACGGCGGCTTTAGGTTTTCCGGTCGTTTGCGCTGCGCCCACGTCATCCGTGGCACGAGGCAAAACTGTTATCTGGTGCGTGTTTAGCTCTTATCGTATTGTAGTAGTTCTGGCACGGACGTCCCGGATTAGTGTGTTGTCTGTACTCCCCACGGGGCCCCAGGGGCCCCCGTGCTCGCGCGGGGATGCGGGGATCCGAGGCGCGTGCCCGCAGGGCTGCCAACACACATCCGATATACGTCGCTGTGTGCGCTGAGCCAGCTGATCCAGAAACCGGAACTGCCAAGAATGCGGGAAATGTACCCAGCGCCCCTCGGATAGTTGGCAGTCACGCCGGATGTGACGACGGACGCAAACTGACTGCAGCAGATTTGGTCAAAACGTGCCGTGCGCTCCCTCTTTCCACATTTGGGAAGTGGGCTCTGGCTTACGATAAAATGAACCTCGGTCTAGGCCGTCATTCCCATTAAAAAAGTGAAATTTTGCGACCCCTCAAAGAAAATCTTGCTTTACATTTGCATGGCCTGCGCCACTCGGCACACGCTTGCGTTTAAGTCACTTGGCTTCTCCAACATACACTGTCGCGTCGCCCGCGCAGGGAAAAAAACTGCTCCTAACTTGTGTGACGACACGCCGCCCGGCCGTCAGACGGAGCACGGGTCCACATCCATCAGCCAACGGCCGCCGTCCGCCCTTCATGGGCTGATTGATCCAGGGCGGGAAAAATTCCGGAGGCTGTCCGAAAAAGAAGAAAAATAACCCAGAAGCCGCGGGAGAAGTCAGAGAAAGGGTGGAATGGGCACGGAGAATTTTATTTCAAATAATAAAGATTGATTCGTGGAAAACTTATCGCTAACGTGGAACGAGGAGAAGCGTTTGACATTCTCGGATTTTTTACGCGGGCATATCGGAGGCAACATGTGAAGTGGCGAGTTGGAAGATTTATCGGGGGGAGTGTACTTTTAGAGGTAGCATGTGTATAACTCACTGGACTCGACAGATGAAGACGAGTCCATGAAATACGAAGGCGAGTGGGAGAGAGAGATGAAAAACCTCCCCCCTTGTCGGTCGGATGGAGAGCGAGTGAGAGGGGCGACGTGCCGCAAACACGAACTCTCGTCGCAAAAGAAACAGAAATATATCGAAGAAAATTGATTTAAACAGTAACGTAGTTAAACAGTTTGTCAATTCGCCGACTTAATTTTAAAGAGAGATAAAAGTTGCTCAAATCTGCAATTCGTTTTCTTATGTCAAGTTTTTCGAGTTTTAAAAACATCGCTGATCACTGATGCACCGTTTTCAATCCGAGGGACTTCGGACCACTTGGGACCAGTAGGCGTACTGTAAGCGTGGCGTCCGACGGCCCCACAGCGTAGTGTTTTGAACACGCTGACCACCAGACTCTGAGGCCGGTCCGTCCGTTGCTGTTACTTGTGGTCTATTTTGCCTTGCAGTCCCCGATGTGTATGTGACGCGGATAGAGACAGAGAGGGTGGTTGGGTGGACTTTGTCAGATGACTGCCACTGGAAGGTAGGCAGGCAACAGAAAGCTACAGTTGCTGAGGGCTTTAGAGTGCATTATTCGTCGATTAACGTTTAGCCAGCATTAGCGCAGGACGTGGAGATGGGGAGGGGGGCGTCGGGCCCCGAGGGACTCCTGCAGGTCCTGGAGCTGGACCTGGAATCTAACCAGACCTGTTCTCTCGCTCGGAGCCCTCCCCCCCCCCCCCCCCCAGCGCCGTGTGCCCTGTTCCTTCTCCTTCTTCTTTGTTTGCTTTGTTCATTTGGCCATTTCTCCCTTTGCGATGCACCTCCTTCCTTCCTCTCTTCCTTCCGTCCCCATCTTCCTCGTTCTGTCCGCCTCCGCCGGCGCCGCGGCGGATCGAAGCGATGACCCCTCCGTCCTCCAGAAGGTCGCTAAGAACTGTGAGCTATACGCACTGACCCACATCTCTATCTCTGTCTGTACCAGGCTTTTCCCCTCGTACTCTCTCTCTCTCCCTCTCTCTCTCTCTTTCTCTCTCGCCCTATCCACCTAGAGTTTCTCCCCTTCTCCCTAACTCTTCTCCCTCTATACTCTCAACAGAAACAGAACTGCTGGATAACGAGAGGAATTTCGGAATGGATTTTTGCCAGTGCTGCATTAGTGGGGCCGAGTTTTGTTTCAGTTCTGCAAAGAAGGAAGGGATATTAAGGGGGGGGGGGGGGGGTTATGATATGCAAGCAGGGCTGGAATGCCGGCGTGGCGGCCAGTCCCGCCTCGCGCTGCCCCCTCCCCTTCCAGCTGCTCAGCCTCGCAACATCCACATAGTTGTCTCCAAAACTGTTAAAATCAATCGCCGCGAAGCAGTCGCTGTACAGTCCGCCTCGAGTGGTGGACGATACTGCCGCCGGCTCTCCTGCACCGGACGGTACCGACACTGTCAGAAATGCCGCGGGCGGGGTCCTCAGCCGAGGAACCCGCCACCTCGAGTGGCCTGCCGCAGTGCAGGTAGGCAACCCCGCACGGCACGCCTGCGTCGGTTGCCTACCCGGCAGGTGCAGGCGACCGAAACGTGTGCACGGATTTCAGGATTTTATGGGACCGCGACGACGCCTATGTAAAAAATTTCGAATTTCAGTACGGCCGAACGGCAGCCTGTAAATCTTTTATCTGATCCCGACGTCCGCGGTCAAGACGCAGAGTTATTGGGTGCGTCTCTGTGACTCCCGTGGTGACATTTCACGAAATGTGTGTGCACAGCATTTCAGGCAGGAGTAGTTGGGTACGTCCCCTGGCCACAGCCTCACGGAGCTCGCGGGCCGAGTGCGTAGTACAGCACGGTGCCCCGCGCTGCCCGCGCCCCGCCACCTCATCCCAAGAATTCAGCAATTAGCATAAAATAAGAAGAAGAGGGGCCCCTACGGCTCCCTGCGGGTCCCTGCGGGTCCCGGTCGGGGCAGGGGGGTCTGGGTGTTACGTGGAGTCGGCAGGTGTAGGGGGGAATGTCAGAGGTCAGATTCACTCGGCCGGCTCGGCCGGCTCGGCTAGACAGCCTGCCTCCTCCTCTGGCGTGGCCTCCTCTTCGCCTCTCCCGCTCGCATAGCAGCGTCAGACAGGTGGAGGACGTACCGGTCGACTCAATGGAGGGAGGCTATGATTCCAGGGGCTGTCAAAATATGTGCTGCGGACCGAGTTTGAAGCGGATGTTGGGGTGCGGACCGGGAGTCTTTTTGGTATGCCGCACTCAGAAAGTTATTATGTTTCTAAAAATCGAAGGCACTTTATTTTGTTAGTTGAACGAAGATAGGACTGCAAATATTCAGTTTAACACGTCCTCCGTCGTGGGCTCATAAATGGGCGTGATTGGGCCGGTGGGCTGGCCGGTAGCTGGCGTGACAGGCTCGGACTGACAGAGGCGGACAGGCGTCTGATGGCAACTGAATACTAAGCAGAAATTCTGCATGCGGACGGATCGAACAAAAATCCTCCTCGAATTTCCTGTGTCTTTGAACGAGCAGTTTGATTCTTGACGGCTCACGTGCCGCTTTATCGAGGCTGTGCCTCCCACGCCTCGCTGTTTCGCGGCCTCAGCGGCTGAAGAGAACTTTAATGAACCTCCAGCGCGGCACCGGTGTGTGCGTGAACACATGTGTGCATGTCTGTGTAACCTCTGTCGTACACTGTACCGTGTGCCTACACTGTTTAGTCCCTACTTGCGACAATTCATCAGCTTTTCTATTCCTTGTTTAATTTTTGTTCCCTTGTCTTTTGCTCTGTAACATATTGTTTGGGAAAATTGCAGCAAATTTGCAGAAATAATTGTTTGTCATTTTCCAAAACAATATTAGAGAATTTTACGATAATACCATTTTGGGAAACGCTGTACTGCATGCAAAACCCCGGTTTTTAATGTGTTGCGAAATTCCGAAAATACTTTAGTTAAAAAATGATACAAAAATTTGCAGCACAAACTGTTTCTTTTTTTTAACGGTGTGCACTGTAAATTCTAATAAAAGTATTGGGCACAGCGCTGTGGTATTGAAATGGAATTCCACAGCACGTTATACCGTAGCATGCATATGTAGTACACTCGATCCCCGAACAGCGCTCTGTAACATTGTGTGTGTGTGTGTCCGTCTCGTCGATTATTCGATACATCGATGCAAATCACGGCGGGCAAAACACAAATTCCCGCCAGAGGCCACGTGCCGGCGATCGCATTTAGATGGCGTCAGCGGCGGCGGCGACGAGGCGCCAGGCGCCAGCGGAGCAGGGGGAAGAGAGGATGAGGACGGAGAGGAAGAAGGAATAGAAGAAGAAAGGTGTGACCCACTGACAGGTCCGGCACGTTACAACACCCGTTGTGTGTTTTGGAGCGGACTGTATTAACCGGACCATTAGTACGTCCGTGTGCCCTGATCGGGCGGGCGGACCCTTCAGTGGTACAGTCCGGGAGAAGAGCAGCGGGATGAGAGCGCGGCACGTGCGTCGGCCCCGCTCACAGTGTGTGTGAGAGAGAACTGCGGCACTGCAAGAGAGAAACTGCGTTAGAGAAATGCCCTGCCGGGAATACCCTTCCGCGCCTGCGGCAGTCAAATGGGGCGTCTCTCTCGCACTCCAACAGACCACCGCCACTGCCGCCCGTTTACGCGTGAAGTCGCGAGTTATTCCACGAAAGGCGAGTCCGTCCGGGGTCCGGGGGCGCCGGAGGCTCCGGAGGTCCCGGAGGGGGCTCGGGGCCCCAGAAGGGACCCGCCACAATCCGGATGTTGCGTCTGCAGGCGGCGGGGGGCACCCGGGGCACCGGGCGGCGAGTGGCGCCAGCTGCGCCAGCTGCGCCAGCAGCCTCCTCGTCGCTCAATGTCTCTATCAGCTGCAAGGCGTCGTGCCCGCCACCGCAGTTTTCATACTCTCTAAAATACACAGTAAATTAAAACAACAAAAATATTGTAAAAGGGCACCCTCAATATCGAATACCTGACTTGCCAAGAAACAGAAGATATTTGTCACGTGTATGCTTGCCCTTTTGGCTACACTTGAGACAAGAGTAGCTGTTTTTCGGGCAAAGTAGCTCGTAGCCTTGCGAAAAAAATGAAAAATGGAGGTGCGGGTAAATGTTGATTTTATTTCTTGTTACTGCGACGCAGACTGATACATTGTCCGCTGTACTGTACGCGGCTGTACGCTCCGTATCCCAACGCTCGGCAGGCGGCAACGCCCAACCAGGTCGGAACCTTCTCACAGCCGTCGAGGGGAAATACAAAATTACTTTTGTCGGCGAACACACACACACACACACACACACACGCACACACGTAACGCGCGATGGCGGGCGTTATTAACCGCGTATCGAAGCCGTGATCTCCCGGAATAACAGCAGCAGCGAGAAGCTCTTGTTTGCCTCCCGAAATAGCAGCGTTCGCGGGCGGAGCGTCGTGCCAATAACGCCGCCTGCGAATATCCGAGGCAGAGGCGTTACCGGCACGCGTTTGCGGTGCGGTGATTACCGGTATTACCGCGCCGCGCCAATGTTACTGCGAATAATCGATTGGCCGGGCTATTTAGGGAGCGCGTGCGCCGCCGCGCGCCTCTTCTCCTTGGTCCGCCCCCTGGGAAACAGTGTCAGTGGGGCCGACCCGCGGAGTGGCGCTTAGGGGACGTGCGTAAACCATGTGACCGGATTTGGGACTCTTTTCGCACCCCCTTCCCCCCTGGTTAACTTAACCTGACCAAAGGTAGGGCCGCGCCCATAGCCTGGCTTTTCGGAAAATTCTAAACCTCTGCGAGAATCTTTATCAATAACAATGTTTTGGGGAAATTCCTTTTATTGAAAAATAAAAATGAATTGGTGCGTTTTATTTGATAACCGCATACCAATCTTCTGCGTCAATAAAACTTAATTTCTCCTTTTTTTTCATTTTTGAAAAAAATAATCCAAAAGTGTTTTTTTTTGGGAGGCGATGTTTCTAAACAGGAAAATTTTGTGTCAGAAATAACTTCCGTAAAAGTTTCCCTAGCCAGTATTGGCGTGTGCTGAACAACAACCATCCTCTCAGCCAAAAATGCTTCCCCGGCGCGGCTTTCGTCTTTCTGACCGTGTATCCCCCGGCAGCAGCAGCAGCAGCAGCGCCGCGGTGCGTCCGCCTGCAATCCATCCCAACTGATCACACCAGTTTTACTTTCAGACGACTCGTCGTTTGGGGCACGTGGCACTACCACACACACACACACACACACACACACACACACACACCTCTCCTCTGTCTCACTGTCCGTCCCCGTTAGTGATGAGACAAACTCCGGACCGCCGCCGCTGACCGGGGTCGTCCGTGCGGCCGACAACATTTTGAGTCCAACGAAACGAGCGGAGACCAGTTAAGTGGTTCTTGCCGAGGCGTCAATCACCTCTCCGCGCTCCCCCTGAAAATGTACTCAATGTACACTCTTCAACAAAAAGTTGTGTGCGAAATACTAAAAGCAAGTGGAAAGCAATAGCAAAAATCCGAGAAAGACAAACGAGTAAACTCCGGACATTGGAACTTACAACTAACAATTACGCATGTGGAGAATCGAACACAATCATCGACTGAAAATCTCGAAAATCGGACGAGAGATAGGATTTAAAACGCATTGTTCGGGTAAATACACGGCCGTTAAACGACATAACTTAGCCAATTGACACATTCACAGTTCATCAACATTTGTTGCAGCAATCGACACGATCATTGTAACGCTTTTGGGGGCGCATAGTTGTGGGCCCCTCGGTGCTTACACGTTGCCGACGCTTCTGTCACGAATGACTCGGAAGGCTTCTAGGTTTTCTAGGTGAGTCCCGCGCCCGGTAGGGCCGGCGGCACGCTAGACGGATAGCGTTAGGTAAGCCGAGGGGGGGGGGGCGGCTTACGCGCGCAGTTTTGCGTTGGAGAGCGCGTGGCGGCGGGGCCCGATCCCGGCCCGATCCCGGAGCCCGTTCCCCCTCGGAGGCGCTCCCCCCCCCCCCCCTCCGCCGCCGCCGCGCCGAGTGACTGAGTCCAAGTGACAACCCATAAAAACAGGACCGAGCAGTCGGACGGCGTCCGCGGCGGGGCCGAGCGGAGCGCCCTCTGGTGCTGACGCGCGTCGCAAAGTGAGCCCCCCCCCCCCCCCCCCCCCCGCGCCCGCTACAACAGTCTCGGTTGAAACGGAAAGATTTTCGGCTTTGAACTAGCAGGTTTTCAGACCCTACCACCGATTCGATATGCGGGAAGGAAGGGTTGGGCCGGCGGGTGGCGGGCGGGTGGCGGGGCGGACAGGCGGCGGACTCGGCGGGCGGAGGAGGCAAGGGACCAGATTCCGGAGGCCGCCGCCGCCGCGCCCCGCCGCCGCCGCCGCCGCCGCACGGCCTCTCGGTGAGCGCCGTGGCGTGCCGTGTCGTGCCGCGCCGTGCCGCGCCGTGCCATCTGCCAGCGGCGTGTGTGGTGTGCATTCCTGCGCGGAGGAAGACATTCCTCCGGTGGGCACAGTAGGGTGATCCGGCCGGCCGCGCCGCCCCGCCTCTCCTCTGCGGGTCCGACGACGCCGCGCTACCCGCGGGGGCGGCGGCGGCGTGTGAGCCACTGACCAAGAAAAGTAATAAAAACAAATGACAAAATCGCGGCTGGCCGCGAACCTTGTTGTTGGAGAGAGAGAGAGAGAGAGAGAGAGAAAAGAGAGAGAGAGAGGTTGATGCAGACATAGAGAGAGAGAGAGAGAGGGGGAGGGGGAAGAGAGAGGGAGAGAGAGAAAACGACGAGTTTGTTATATTTGGGAATGACAGGGGCGGTGCGTACGCATCCGCTCCCTCCTGCTCAACGAGCTCGTACCTTGATGGAGCACTTCCTCCAGCCCCCCCCCCCCCTCGCCTTGGTGTGAGCACGAAAGTGAATTGGGGGGGGGGGGGTGTAAGAGCGAGAGAGAAAGACGCAGGAAAAGTCGGAAGTAACGTGGAACGCCGGGTGTCCTGCAGGCGCTGCCTGGGCCGGCCCGCGGCGCAGGGCTGCAGGAGGGCTGCCTACCCTCCCGGCGCTCCACGGCCCGCCGCCGGCGAGGGAGTGGAGGAGCGGTGGTTAGCAGAGAGAAGTGATCGTCCACGCAGAACGCAACCCTACCTGTGTCTCTCTCGTTCCCTCTCCCTCTTACTTCTTATATTCAGAATATCAGCAACGACCGGCTTTAAAACTAGATTTTAAGTTCTTTTTCCTGTTTCTTAGCTAGCTGCGCCCGATCTTGCAATGATTCGTCTCTTTCCACTTCCATTTATGAGCATTGGCCGAGAGCGCTTTTCATTTCTTGAACCGTGTTTACTGAGCTCGTTCTGTCCGAGGACGCGGAGCGGAGGACGAGGATCGGCGAGCGTGATCCTGCCGAGGGTGCGGTAGGTCCCTCTGCGGTCCTCAGTCGAGCCGCGTGAGGACAGACAGCTCTGTCCGAGGACGCGGAGCGGAGGACGAGGATCGGCGAGCGTGATCCTGCCGAGGGTGCGGTAGGTCCCTCTGCGGTCCGCCTCCTCCTCCCCGATGCGGGGAATAATTGTGCCATTAGAGGCCTGTGCGTCCTGTGCTGCCGCCGCCACGCCGCGGCCCGTCCGGCGAGGCAGCGCGGGGCCCGCCAGGTACGTGGCTCCGGGGGGGGGGGGGGGGGGGGACCTTCACTTAGATCAGCCGCCGCAGCGGCCCGCCACGCCCCCCGGCGGCGACGAGGCCGTCCTCAGAGACAAAGCGACGCAGAGCGGCCGGGCGGCGGCCGGGCGGCGGCCAGAGGCGGCACACTCACCCCCCAGCTCGTCAGCGGCGCAGCGGCGGCACAGCAGCGCCCTCTGTAATTGTGGAAGGGATGATTGCACCGGTGCAGCACAAGAAACCACAACGTGCACGGCACATTCTCACCTCTCTCTCTCTCTCTCTCTCTCTCTCTCTCTCTCTCTTCTCCCTCTCCTTCTCTCTCTTTCATTCTCCTCCTCTCTCTCTTCCCATCTCTCTCTTTCTTTCTCCTCCTCATCTCTCTCTCTCTCTCTCACACACACACACACATTCTCTCTCGGTGTCTCTCCGCTCCGGAAAAGGGGGTTCCAGGTTGGTAGCGTACACACACGGCTCTGCCGCTTCCCCACTTGAGGTGGAATAAAGTAATTCTCTGTCCCCCTCGTTGCGGTACCCGCACCCGTAATGGCTCCATCGGTGCCCCGCTACTGTGCCTCCGTGCTCACTCGGATGGGTGGTCGACGGGCGTTGTTGTTGGTGTTGTTTAAAAAGTAGGCGAAAGGTGGCCCAAACACGAGGATTATCGACTCCGCCTGCGTACTAGGCAAGGTTGGTGGCAGCGGAAACGATGTGTTGTCTACACCCAGAAAAAAAATGGATTCTTTATTTTAATCTCTAATTGTATATACTTGGTTATCACAGGTGAATTTTACTTAAGTCAAGTAATTTTACTTGGCAAAACCAATTATTCGTAAGCTGTTTCCTGGATTAGCAGGCTGGCGGAGGCGCAGGTGCGATCCTGTGTGTTTGGGAGAGACGCAAAGTTTCCAAAAGGGTTGGTAGCGGGACCCGAACCCGCGCCAGAACGCCCATTTGACACTGCGGTAAGAGAGAGAGAGAGAGAGAGAGAGAGAGAGAGAGAGAGAGAGAGAGAGAGACGAGAGAGAGAGAGAGAGTAAGGCGCCCGGGCGACACCCCGGTCGGGCACCTCTCCTCTCTCCTGCACTAACGCACTCAAAAGGGCCTTCCCGTCTCTCTCTCTCACACGCACGCTCGGACCGACGCTGGACAACGCGGATCGTCCACGTAACCGCGGGGATGTCCGGCGGTCGGAGCGCGTCCGCCACCCGGCAGAGGCCCCTCAGACGAGAGGAAAAGGATTGGCAAATAATGTTGGCAATAAAGATCCCGCCTGTTGGTCCTGCCGCGCCCGCCGCACCGCCCACGCCCACGTTGTAAAGGCGAGCCGACGAACCCCGACGGACTGTAATGTTCCCTTTTTCGCGGTACGCGGCATTCACCAGAGACACCCCGTCCTCGGGCACCTGTATCGCCTTCTCGCCGCTCCTATATGGAGTATACTCAAGGGGGTTCCTTGTTTGTCTTATTTTCCCTCCCGTTTGCCGTAAAAAGGGGTTATGGACCGCGGTCGGTAAGTCACACAACGAAGAAGGAGGAGAAGAAGAAGACCACCCAAAGAAATTACTCCCACAACCATCACAGGATCCAGGACCTCTTTCACTCCGCGCGGTGTGTACAGAAACATGTAGGTCCAGTTACATGAACTGCCAAGTAATTATTGTTTTTGCGCGATGAGGGGCACGAAGTATGGCACTCTACACAATTTAGGATTCTTTTTTTTTCTTGTATCTTTGTACGTGCTCCTCGATCATGCATGCTCACGACAAAATTATTTCACGATTTCGAGTTTGCGAGCAGAGGGTGGGAAGGTGACACGCCAATTCAGCGTCTCAAAGCCATAGGGAAACTGGAAAGCTGGATGTTTTAAATTGCAAATTTCCAGAACATATGTTTTGCGGAGATGTGTGTCTTCCGCCGTCGGGGCTGCACGGCCGCGCGGCGGCCATGCGACACGCGAGCACGTGACCTTGCTTGCGTCAAATGTGATAGCGCGGCGTAGCGGCGACGCGGCGGCGGCGGCGGCCGAGAGAAATACTATACAAGTTTGGGGGACAAAACTGTGCTTTGCGCAGCGGCCGCGGCGGCACGGGGCCGCGTTGCTTGCGTCATTTGCGGCGCAGCGGCGGGGACGGAGACGAGGGCACGGTTGGTTGCCACGGGCGAACGGCACCAGTGGTAGTACTGCCCACCCACCGTCTGCCGCGCCCGATACCGGGGGAGTCGGCTGCTGCAGAACACTGCTAGCGCTGTCTCTGTCGCACTCGTTGTGATGCTGCAGGAGAAAGACGAGGCCCGTGAGGACAGTGTCAGAGGACTTGCACCACGGGGCACCTGTAATACCCCCAGTGGTCATCGCGCTCGTTCGGGTTTGGCGATGAGCGTATACCAGTTCCCAGCAGTTCTATACATGTATGTCTGTCTCTGTCTCTTCGTCTCCCCCCTTCCCCTTTCTGTCTATCTCTCTCTGACCTCCCTGGCCCAGTCCGCTCTGCTCGTTTCCCCATAATCCCCCCCCCCCCTCCGCCCACCTCTCTCTCTCTCTTTCCCTCTCCATAGCTCAGTCTCTCTCCCTCTCTCTCCAACGGCGGGTGTAAGGAGACATGAGGAGCGTCATGAGCTGGACACGGCCGCGCAGCATTATAGACATGACATCAACTTCGCACACCATGAGCCGAAGACGCCTCGGCCAAACGGGCGAAAGTCGACGTCGCAGGAGAGTGAAGCACTGCCGTGACGGCTCAATAGTCAGAGTGAGTTTCGGCGCCCGTTTTTCTAACATCCCAAGTGATTTCTGCTCAAATGTCGCAAATCTCGATCTTTGAAAATTTTTGAGAACTTTGAGAACTTTTTGTTTGATTTTCGGCTCGACTTACGTGAACTTTGACTAAATTTGCGATAAGTTTCCCACGAGATTACACAGAAATCTCATAAATCACCCTTTTTTTTAAAAAAAAAATCCCCGTATGGAAGTGCCACGTGAATTGCGGCCGAAATTCCGGGAACGGCATTACGTGCCGTCGCCGGCCGCGGCTGCGCTCCTATGTTTAGGACGCTCCGCCCGCGGTATTTACCGGCACCGGCACGTTTCCGCATTTCGAGCCTCTGGTCCATCTGGAGCGCACGGCGTCACCCGAGGTGGCCGTCGGCCGCCGAGGATGTGGCCGCCGTCAGTGTGTGTCGGTGCCGCGCCGAGAGAGCAGGCCCATCCCCCCCGCGTGGACAAGCTGCAGGTAGGACAGAGAGGGAGAGAGAGATGTGTGTGTGTGTGTGTGTGTGTGTGTGTGTGTGTGTGTGTGTGTTACGTTTTGCTGTGGTTAGTGTGAGGCAGGTGTCAGAAACTGTATCACAATGCCGTGCAATATTGAGTGCACAAAGTAGTGAGGCATTGCCGTCATAAACGAGCTCAAAGCCACGGGTGCTGAGAGAGAGAGAGAGAGAGAGAGAGAGAGAGAGAGAGAGAGAGAGCAGCAGGGGGAGAGGAGCTTGGGGAGAGAGAGAGAGAGAGAGAGAGAGAGGGAGAGAGAGAGAGCGGTATGGCGGTGGTAGCGGTTGACCCCTCACAAAGAGGATGTGGACCATCACCCGGCGTCGGCACACCCCCCACGGGCCCCCACGGGCCCCCGCACGCACCTCTGGCAGGACTACCCCGGCCGGCCTAGGCTAGTCCTAGGCCAGGCTAGGCCGGGCTAGGCCAGGTCTGGGCAGCGCGGCTCGCACACCCACGCATCTGCGAGCCGGCGCGGCCGCTGACGTCCGCCTCCCGTGACCCGCCGCCGCCCCACCGCCCTGCCGCGCTAGGGGGTCAGCCCGACCCTCGGGTGCGGGGCCCGGCGGGGCCTGCGGGGCGGCATGGGCCCCTCCGGAACCCTCCTGCTGCAGGCTCATTCCGAACATCGTCTTCTCGGACCTCTCTCTCTCTCTCTCTCTCTCTCTCTCTCTCTCTCTCTCTCTCTCTCTCTCTCTCTCTCTCCCGGCCGGCCTCTCCCCCGCCTCCTCGCCTGCATCGCACCGACGATGCTACGATTCCTTTTGTTTCCACAAGCCTACCGGTGTCACGCGCATCGCCCTCTGCGGACGCTTGATTCCGAACCCTGCCTCCGTGTGGGTCCATAGGAGAGAGAGAGAGAGAGAGAGAGAGAGAGAGAGAGAGAGAGAGATGTCAAAGAAGACGGTGTTTGGGATCGCTCCGCAGGCATCGCTGCTCCAGAGGCCGGCAGAGGGCGTTGCGGAGGTGTTTCCCCCAAGCGCCCCGTGCAGCGCCTACTCTCCACCCTTAATTTGTTGTAACTCTCCTGCGCATGTCGGGGGCGCCACGGCGCCACCTTGAGACAAATGACGCAGTCCCCGGGAGGAGGAGGAGGAGGAGGAGGAGGAGGAGGAGGAGGAGGAGGAGGAGGAGGAGGAGGAGGAGGAGGAGAGGAGAGGGAGGAGGAGAGGGAGGGAGAGAAGGGGGAGGAAGAGGATGATGGTTTAATTCGTGTGCAATCTCACTCCTCCTCAGGGAGAATAGGGCAGGATTCGGCGACTTCCCTGGTGCTGATTTAAGCATGCGCAAATCGGTTGTTTCAAGCTTAAGCAGAATTAAGCGGCACTTAGTTAAGCAGAGCTGAGCAGGTTCTTACGTCTAACGTGGAATTAAGCATGGCGCTATTCAAGCAGCTTTTATAAATATGTAAGAGCAATTAAGCGAGTTACTTAAGGTCCTGTCTTAAGAGGAAACCGAGCGGTCTTTTCAATCGACTCACAATCAAGCAAACTTTGATTAGCCAACAAGCAAGCAGGTGCTGATTAAGCACAACTATCACAGATAAGCAGGGTCCGATTAAGCACACGTAATGAGGTTCTAATCAATTCAGCTTGATTGGGAAGGACTCGACGCCAAGTCCCGCACGAGCCTCCACAGTTCGAATGTCCGAATTCGGGTACAAGTCGGGTACAAATTAAGGTTCGACCTGCGCTGAGGCGCGGCGGCGGTGGCGGTGGTGGCGGTGGCGGCGGAGGTGGTGGGGAGCGATGGATGAGCTGTGAGCCTCTTTGGCTGGGCAGCGGACACAGGCTGGCGGCCCCGTCTGCCCGGCCGCGCGGCCGCCAGCTCGGGCGGGGCGGCCGGGCTGGCAGCGAGTGGCGGAGCAGCAGCAGCAGCCCGGCCCCAGTTGTATCCCGGTGTTCGGAGCGAACAGACACGGTCACGCGCCGACACGTCCATGCGAGAGTGTGTTTGAGAGTGAGTGTGTGTGTGAGGGTGCGTACGTGTGTGACAAGTGCCGCGCGGAGTACGCCGCAGGAGACGAGTGCGAAATTTCTCATACATGACAGCGAGAGAGTGGTCTCTGGCCAGTGTGTGCGCGTTTGGCTCGGGTTGCATTGGGAAGATGAGTGATCAGTGCACAGTGTTTGATACCCGGCAATGAACTTTGGATTAATATGAATACGATGGTGACGTCGCCAACTACAACATAAGGTGAGTGCGCGGACAAGCTCGCGGCCTGGTTCACCTTCGCGAGCGAGCGTCCAGGACCTGGCCCCCCGGCTCGAAGGTGTCCTCCGTCTCCTCGTCGTCGGCGTCCTCCCCCCTGCCGCCGCGGGCCTCGAGGCCCCCGATGACGCCCTGTCCACTGCTGAGGACGCCGTCGTCGTGGCCGCCGTCACAGTGACGCCGTCGGCGCCGCGTCCTTTTGAAGCGCGAGGCGAGGGCGAACCTTCTTGTGTTTCCTTTTCTTTAAGTGCACTTATCATGGACAGGTGAGAGAGGGGAGGGGGTGGGGAGGGGCGGCCTCGGCCACACAGAGCGGGAGTTGTCACGGCTATCTGCGGGGCCGGGGGACCCGGAGGGCCCGGAGCGCCGGGAGGACTTCGGAGGAGCCGCAGGCCCCGCAGGCCCCGCAGGGTCGGGGGACCCGGGCGGGGCCGGCCGCTAGGCGCCAGCTCTGCGCCGGCCCTGTTGTTGTCGAGCTCTGCCACCTCCTCTCAGACCCCCGCACCTCGGCGCTGGCCGGCGTCCAGATACCCGACGACGGCGACCCGGCCTGCCCCCGCCGCCGGCCGGCACTTGTCCCTCTCAGCTGCGTGCGGAAAAACCTGTAACCTCATCTCTCTCCCTCCGTCCCTCTCTGTCACACTCAACCCCAATGAGTGCGGCGAGCAGCGCAGCAAATAATGCAGGAGGTGTCGGTCAGAGCCGGCGTACAGGTCACCGGCGGCCGCCTGCACCGTTAAAAAACAAAACAGGCGCCACGGAAACCGAGTGCACCACCCGGCCGTGTCATTCCGCGTGGAAATATGGCTCTATTTTGTAGCGAGCACTTCGCTGCTCCCCACCTCTTCTTTTTTTTTTCATCTCTCTCTCTCCCTCTCTCTCCTTTCTGCTGCCGCATGCCGCTTTTCGCAATGAGGTGCATGACCACGGCCTAGCCGGAGGGGACGACGGCAGCGTCCCCGACGCTTCCTCTTCCTCCTCGGGGAACACTTGCTCTGGAAGATTACAACCTCATAGTGTTCAACTTCAACTTCATGGTGGGCAGCACGTTGTGGGCGACGGGCGGCGTGAAGCGCGTTCGAAGGCTGCTGCTGCTGCTGCTGTCCGTGGCCAGGTCGGCCGTGCCGAAGACCGGCGAAGCCCGGCTGCCCCGGCAAACTCCCGTCCACTGCTACTTTCGGGCGAAGCGGCCCGACGATTCGCGCTGCCGGGGGAAACCCGGCGCCTCCAAGCCCTTTTAGTCCTCCGGGTACAGTCCGTGCAGCAATGCGCCCGCCGCTGGCCCCGGGGCCCCGGGCCGGGGCGCGCGGATGAATCGGCACCACGGCGCTGGCCGCGGTGGCCAGGGCTCCGGCGGCGCCGGCGCGGGTACGCGATGCCGGCCAGCTTGTCGTGCTTCAGGGCGGCGCGGCCCGGAGGAACGCCATTGGTGCGTCGCCATTGAACGCGACCTCGGCGCCAGCAAGGGCCCCCCGACGTGCCTCAGTGTACACCGATCGCGCTCACTGTGCATTGCATTCGACTACAATTCTCCAGGAAAGTCCACACAAAAATGTACTTATGCAGGGTTTTGGGGCCGATTTGTGCCAATGTCATGCAGGCAAAACATTGTTCTACCGTCCAGTTTTCAAAGTTTTTTTCAAAACTTGGTGATTGTGAATGATTGTCTCCGAATGCGCTGTGCACTGAATGCCTCAAGGTGTGTACCCCCTCGACCGCAAGGGCGCCGTGGCGGCAGCCAAGTGCGCAGTGAGGTCAACCTCGAGTTTCATTTCCAGACGATCGGACCGTTTTGATCGTGAAAACTTATACTTTGCTTGGAAGTTGGCGTACGATGACACTGCTCCGCTGCCTGTACCTGGACCGTTCTCTAGTGAATCCCATTCAAAAAATTTCTCATCCACGCAGCTGCGCTCCGCGCCCGCATTTTTTATTACGTTTGATTCAAAAATAAATCTAAAACGGCAGAATGAAATTGATTGAGATTGCAATCGATTTCTTTCCCTCCACGGTTTGAGCGTGGTCACGCACGCGAGTGGCAAGATGAACGGGTTTTGACAAAGGTGAAATTAAATGTCAACGACTTATTACCATCGCCGGCCTGGCTGGGCCCCGCCGCGGCCCCGCCAGGCCCCCGCAGCCCCTCGCTAATGGGCCGGGATTTGGGGAGGAGGAGGCCAGATCTGAATGAGTCCGCTGCCCCGACTGCCGGCTGACGCGCGACCGGTTGTCGGCATCGAGCCCTCTCGCGTCCCCTTACCGACTAGGGACTTCAACGCCGCCACAAACTCGAAATGTGTCCATTTTTTGGGGGAGAGACAATTAAATTTTAAAAATCTGATAACAGTTTTGTATGAATTTTTATTGCAATTCCTGCACTCAGCCGCCAAACTCCCGGCGCTAAAGTGAGAACCACCTACGGGGCTAGAGACCTGAACGCAGTGTGTGCACATTTCCATCAAAGTCTGACTTTTATGTACTAGAATTCACCTGTAAAGTATTTCAAGCAGGATGCGTTTTATTTCGTTGTATTCTCTCCTCTCCTTGAATCTCCACCGTGCAAGTTGTGAAGTTTTGGTGGTGTAGAAGTTTCTGGGTGGGTCCCGCGAGTCACCTGACGGGGCATCGTGTGTTCGGCGGCAGCTGTGGCGGGTCCTACACGCCGGCCCCGGGGCTTCGCTATGCTGCTTCGCTATGCTGCTTCGCTATGCTGCCTCGCTATGCTGCTTCGCTAGCGCCCTAAGCCGGGTGCTTTTCACTTTTCATTTCGAAAGGCGCCAGGCTACTGTGGTGCGATTGGCGCATGCAGGGTGAATGCACTCGCTGTTCGAACGGGACCGGACAGAATGGGGGTACCCTGCGAGGAGTGACGGGTGGGAGACGTGAATGGCAACAACGCCGACGCGCTCCGCGCTACCAGCAAATCGGCGCCGGGCGCGCTGGCGGAAGGTTAGGTTAGGGGCGGCCGCCGGGCCCCCTCCGTCGGGGCCCCCGCCGCCCCCCTGCCAGCCCCCGGCCAGCCCCCGGCCAGCCCCCGCGGACCCGGAGCTGGTTGGAACCGATACCCTGCACGCCGGGCCCCACCCGGCCCCGCGCGGCCACCGACGCCCCGCAATCTCTCATACAACGATTTCCAGCGATGCTCGAGAACGCGTGAGGAGGATCTTCAAAATTTAATTCATAATTCAGAGAATTCATCCAAGACTTCCGATATTCAGTTGAAATCTAACACCATCCAACCATAATTGGATTTTTTTTTTAAACCCACCAAAGTTCTTTCCGAATTTCGCCAAAAACTTTGAAACTTTAATTACCTCTATCGAAATTACCGACACCTGTTGCTCTCTCGCGGCTGGTGCCGCCGACTTGTTCACACGCCCCCTCCCTGTGTGTTATCGTAAAATTTTCATCCGCGGAGTGGGGCGATCCCTCCGGTGGGGAGCTGCTGCCGCCGCCGCCGCCGCTGCCGCCGCCGCTGCCGCCGCCGCTGCCGCCGCCGCCGTTGCTGCCGCCGCTTGGATTACGACGGGGCCCCTGGCCGCTCCGGCCGCGGGTCCGCTCCGCTCGGAGCTGGCGGCGCTGGCTGGTGCCCTCAGCCACGCCGGGCAGCGGCTGCCACGGCACGGCGGCCACGGCTTGCACCAGACCCGCAAAGCGTACCACGGCGCGCATTCCAAACATTGCATTCACTCCGGACAGGTTGAGCTAATGAACGTTCGTTCGGCCCCTCCACGCCACGCCCTAGCGCTACTGGGCTCCTCTCTCTCTCTCTCTCTCTCTCTCTCTCTCTCTCTCTCTCTCTCTCTCTCTCTCCCCGTCTCTCCCTCTCCCCGTCTCTCTCTCCCTCTCCCTCTATCTCTCTTGCTCGCTCTCTCACCCTGTCCCGGCCGCGTTCTCATCTCCCTCTATCCATCTCTTTTGTTCCCGTGGCTCTTTATGCAGAATGATTGCAATTTGTTGGTGCAGGCCGGATAGCACTTTGACAGGCAGCGGCCGAGCAGAGTTTGTTAGGTTAGGTGAGGTTAGATGCTTGTGGGACGGAAGCGCGCGCCGCGTTGGAAAGTTGGGTAGGACAGAGAGAGGGGGGAGGGGGGGTTAGGCGGCTGGCCCACTTCGTAACTTTGGGAGATTTGTGAAACCCGAGATGAATCTGGACTAAGGTTCAGAAGAGCTGCTCTGACCGGTTCGACCGCGACGCCGCGGCGCGCGACGTCATCAGAAGGAAGGAGCGGCCGTTGGCTAGCCGTCGACGACGGCGCCGCCGGCCCGGCATCCCGCCTCCGCAATGCTTCTCATACTCGTGCTGTTTACCCGCTCGCGCGCGCGCCGGATTTCTCATACCAAAACAGGCGTGCAGGGGTCAGGTCTTGCCTCAGACCGGGGCCACAAAACAACGCTGCTCCGGAAGCACTTTCACGCACATGGCGCGTTCATTTGGCCGTTACTACACCATCGTGGGGCGCGGCCCTGCGGGGCCCTGCGGGGCCCTGCGGGGCCCCCCGGGGGAGGGTGTGCCGGAGGAGGCCGAGGCCGGAAACAAGCCGACAGCGGAAAAATTTGATGCATTTTAAACGGGAGAAGAAAGCACCCTTAATTTTTGGCAAAAAAAATATTTTGTGTTTGACACTGATGTATAGTAAACAATATTTACATGATCACTTTTTGATAATAACTATAGTAGGAAAACAGAGAGGGGGTCAATAAATTTTTGTGGTTGACTTGGTTGGTATTGACGGTTCTGACATTCATTAGTAGTACGCCTCGTTTGATGTTTGGCGGAATGGGAGGGGGGGGGGGGGTCTGGCTAGTAACACGTCGTATGTATATATTTCTGATTTATCTGATAAGCACGTAGGCCAGGGAAAAGCCCCCTGCACGCACGCGCACGCAGTGCAGTTGACACACGACAGGTTGGCTGAGCGGGATGCTTATATTACGGTCTAAAAATAGCACGCTCGATGTAATTATGGCAGTGACCCTGACGGGGCGGGGCGGGCCCGATGGGGCCTGACGCGGTGAAAGCGCCGAGCACCGGTCTTGCATTCACACTGTTTAAAATGTATAGCCTTCGGGGAGAAGAAGACGAGATTACAAACGCCCAGTAGGGAGGCGTGCTGTTTCGCGTTCGTGCGGAAACTTCGCGGGATCTCGTGGAAATAGTGCGTCGAGTGAATGCACTTATTTAGAAAAAAATAGATTCTGCTCTCAATAATTATTAAAATTGATTTAAACGTTGTTGTTTTTTTTTTCAATTCGACCGCAGGAAATGGGTATAAAAAATTAACTTGAGAAAGAAGTCGTCGAAGAAATCGGCATCTCGATTTTATTGCATGTTATTGTCAAATTATTAAAAGTGATAAACAGTTTCTCGTGTATGAAAAATTGTGCTAAACCCGGCAAGGGATATTGTCGGCTCGCCGTGGTGTAACCGTCCCGCCGCTTTCGTCAGGTTAGGTTAGGTCGGGACTCGGCGGCGGCGGTCTTCGGGGAGGAGAGGAGAGGCGAGACAACACCATCCGTCGTCGGCACCGCCGGAGTCCGCCGGCCGCGCAGCGGCGTGCTTGCAGGCAATTGAGGTTAGGTCGCTTCCGGCCCGGGCTGGGCCTCCTCCGGCCGCCTCCAACCGCCTCCTCGCCGCGCGGCCTTGCTGCCGTTTGTGACGTCACGACCTCGACCCGCCACTGTAAACAAATTGATTTCGGGAAATTTGGTGATTTATTTTTCTACTCCGAATTCCCCCCCTCCCGGAAACTAACTATTTTATAGAACTGAATTTCCCCCAAAATCATCGACTTTTAATGGATTAGAGTTTTTTTTATTGTTAATTCCAAAATTCCAATAAATGGTGTTTGAAAATTCTGAGACATTTATTGGAGAATTCCAGCAGCAATTTTTTGGGGATTATCCCATAAAACTCGCCACAGTGGCGGAAGCCCAAGGCACTTGTTTGGATCTTATTGTCTGCGCGCGTAGCATTTTCGTTGTACCTCCATTTTCCTGTTTCCCCAAGCATCACCACACGGCCACCTGTGCGCTCCGCTCCGCTTTGTCCAGATATTCTAACGGTGTGGCGGTCTATTAATAGCGCGGCACAGCAGCCTGTGGCCGCCTCTGGCCGCCTCTGGCCGCCGCCGCCATTGCCAGCCAGACTGCATGCGCCACTGCATGCATGCACCCAGACCGGTGTGCCTGTGCGCAGTGAACGGGGCGAGTATTCGCAGTCGGGTGGTCAAGGGTGTGTCACGTGACTTAGTGCAGAATATTGCTATGCACGTCAGAGGTGGAGAGAGAGGGCAGGGAGAGAGAGAGAGAGATACTATGGTGCCGATTTAAGACAGAGATAGCGGCGATGTCTTGTGCGCTGCTTTCACAAATACTAAACCTCGAGCTTACTATAAGAGGGAGCGAGAGAGAGGGGGGGGGGGGGAATTAAACGAGGAAGAAGCCGATGTCTTAATCCGCGCCGCCTGTGAACAAGGAGGACGGGTTACTACAATCAGATTAGGATCTCTCCGTTTATTCGACCCGGAAAACAAGCAAGGGAGAAGGGGCGAGGATGAAGAAGTGGTAGAGGAGGAGGAGGAGGAGGAAGAGGTTCGGGGCGGACGGGGGAGGGGGGGGGGTAGGCTTTGGTTTTGGAAGTGATTTCCCGTGACCGTATCCCCGCAGGGTGGCTGCCTAATAATGAAGTTCGCCGCGGCCGCGGCTTGGTGGCATTGGGCCGTGGGCCCCGCGGTGCGGGCGGCGACTGCCTAGCGGCCACGCCCCGCGTCCGCCGCTGGGTTCGTTGACTCGGGGCGTGGCGTGGCGTGGCGGGAGACTCAAATGCACGGCGCGGTCGTGCCGGCCGTCGGGGAGGTCGCGGAAGGCCGCCGCGCCGCAGGTCGGGTCGCAGCCCACCTGCCTACTGCGTATGCCGTGCTTATTGGCACTACTCACTAGCTCCGTCTCTGTCGCACGCGTGGGGCGTGCGGGCGAGACGCAGAATGCCTTTGAACGCCTGGAACAAAATTAACCTCTTTGAACAGAAGCCTTCTGTAACAACAGAGGCTCATGTACTTGGTTGCACACGAATTTGTCTTACGTAAAATTTTATACTTAAACACTAAAGAGTTGGCATGTGGCGGCACAGACGACCGCCACAATGGACCTCACAGTGGACACATACGCTGTCTGCGCGCAGAGCTGTACTGGTCAGAAGCGGGGTACGGTCCGTAACGTAACGATAAATCATGCTTCTGTTTTTGAGCGAGACCTTGGCGTGGCAGAATCCGCGATGTTACCTCTCTCTCTCACACACACTCACTCACACACATTTATTTGCTGCTTGGCAGCGACCCCCGAATTTTTCTCCTCGCCCGCCACTTTACGAGTGCGTTACTTTATTATCGTCTCCGTGAGGGTCTCCGCGTCAAAGGTCATCTCGGCGCGGTTCGAATTTGGCGCCGCGCGGCTCCACGTCACGTGACCGGGTCAGGTGACCTCAGGCGCGGCGAGGTCTTCACCGGCGGCGGGCGGCGCTCGCCTCGTCTCGCCGCCCAGGCGGCCCAGGCTCCATGCGATGCAAATGACTGTTGGTCTTTTTGGACGATGGTGAGGACTTGGTCAGTCAACGGTCGGCCCGTGGTGGAGACAGGGAGGGGGGGGGGGCGTGGCGGGGCGTAGCGGCGGGCGCAGACGGCGTGGCGCGGGCCGCGCGAGCCGCCGCCGCTGCCGCCGCTGTGGTGTCTGCCGCCGACTGCGGCCGCCGACCGAACCGCCAACACCCACCGCCGCCGTCGCAGCCTCACCAGCCGTCCGTACGAGAGAGAGAGAGAGAGAGAGAGTGGTGCATTTGAAACTTACGAACTTAAACTGAGAAAAGTCAGGGATGGGGGTGGTAATTTTACGCGGTTTGTTCACGCTCGGCCAGCACTGGCTCCGCTCGCTGCTCCGCCATCGTGGCCGCGACCAGGCTGCTGTCAGAAGGTCAATTTCGTTCTTTAGCAAATCATTATTTGTTATTGTGCTTGTTTTCCCGCGCTCTTTTCCTGCCGACATTTTCGCTACACTCGCCTGCCTGTCCAGCATTTCCATTTAATTTCATCTCAACACGTTTTATATAATTTTTCTTCTCTTTTTCTTGTCGGGTGGCTGCAGTGCTGCGTGTAGTAGTAAGTGTGGTTAGGAGCAGTCTAGCTGGCCGTGCACACACTGCAAATGATGATGATAAGACTTCTTTTGTGTTGCTGATGATTTCTGCCGCCGCCGCGCGCTGGCCTGAGGTTCGCTCTGCTGTGCACGCTTCGAGGACGTGTGGGCACGGCCGGCACCGCCGTGGTGGGGCGTGGCGTGGCGGAGCGGGGCGTGCTAGTCCGAGGTGAACTGTTCCTCCAGCAGCCCCAGACTGCTCGGCGGCGGCTGCTGCCGCTGCAGCAGCAGCAGCGGCGGCAGTATTATGCCGTGATGGCTGTGTTGATCGTCGTAGTCGCTGTTGTGGTAGTCGCGGCGGCTCAGGCAGCGGGGAGGGGGAGGGGGGGGGGAGGGCTTGCCGATTATCCGGGGCTTCCCTCCCTCTCCCCTCCCCTCCCCTCCCCTCCCGGCTGCGGCTCCATGCGCTCGGAGCGCGGTGTGCCGCGGCCGACTCCGAACGCTGCTTTCGTAGCGCCCTCTCTGTCGCACTCGTGGGGTGCCCCCGTAAGAGAGCGAGAGAGAGAGAGAGAGGTCCGAGAAGACAAGTGTTCGGAACCGCGGTCTGCTGGCGTGTCGTGTCTTCCGGAACGCCCGCCGCCGCTGCCGCTGCCCCGCCGCGCCGCCTACCCTCGGCCAGTCCGTGACCCCCGTCAACGAGATGCCCCGCCACCGTCGCCGTCCCCCGGCCGTCGGAGCACCGCGGCGACTGAGTCATCAGGATGCCGTTGTGACAACTCGGAGTATAAAGAGAATAAAAAGGCCGGGGAATGGCTGTGCCTCGGCCGTGCCGGGCGGCGGCGGCCCGCGCTAAAGTGGCCCGGCGCGCTGCGCCCCCTCGCGGGGCCCGTCGTCTGCCTCCTCGGGGGCCACGCCGGGGGCAACGGCCAGCCGGGCTGCCGGGGGGCTTGGCCAGGCTTGGCCAGGCTTAGCCGCCCGGGTAAGTCGTACCGCGAACAGGGCACTAACGCCATTGACGGACTGCTGGAAGCGGGCCATTGTCTCCGAGGTCCCCGCCGGCCCCCACCGGCCCCCGCCGGCCCCCGGGCCTGCCAAGGTCCTGGGCCGAGGGCCTGGCTACACTGCCAACCACCGGGGTGAGTGCGAGAGAGACGGCACGCCAGAGCGAGTGAGAGGCTCGGGCGGGCGGGGATGCCCAGCCGGTCATCTCTCCCGCACTGCCGAACTCAAATAAGCGGGGGTCTCTCTCTCTCTTTCTCTCTCTCTGTCTGTCACTCTCTCTCTCTCTCTCTAGCGCGCGCCAACCAACCGCAGACCGGCCTCTGAAGCACGGCTCGCGAGTCGAAAAATATTAAGTAAACAGTGTTGAATGTGCGTGGAAAGCGGTGAGTACGCTCGTGTTTGGAGTGCGACGATTAGCGGTGACGCCGGGTCCTCGCGGCTCTCAGCGGTGACGTTGACGGTGACGGCTGCACCTCAATCCTGCACGGTCGCTCGCATGATCTGCTTGCTGCTGCTGCTGGAGAAATCAAAAATAATCACCGGCGAAGTATAAATAGACTGCTTGCGGTGAGAGGGAGAAGGAAAGAGTGTTTGCGATGAGAGGGAGAAGGAAAGAGAGAGGGGGCGTGGAGCCGATGCGCCGGCCTGAACCAGTCCATCCAGGAGGCCGCCGCCTGGAGCCGCCTGGAGCCGCCTGGAGCCGCCCCGCCCGACGTCGCTGACCGGCAGCGGACCCAGCGGGCCGCGGGCGCCGTCCATCTCGATCTCGATCTTTAACGCACAAGTCATAGAAAGTTTTTCAAATTAAATTTTTAAAAGTTCAACACGTCCGAATAATTTCGATGAAAGGAGAGAGAGAGCAGAGTCAGAATAATCTGTACAAATTGGCAAATGTTAAGATTAACGCACCGCGGTGACGGAGGCCATGCACATTGTCAAAATAAAAAGGCACTCTTAATGTTTGTACACCTGTTCGGCTAGCTGAGATCCCGTCGGGCTAACCCGGCGCGGTGCGCAGCTCCACGGGAGCGGCGGCGGCGGATCCCTCCGCTCCCGCCCCGCCCCTCTCCTCCTCTCCTCCTCTCCTCCTCTCCTCCTCTCCTCCTCTCCTCCTCTCCTCCTCTCCTCCTCTCCTCCTCTCCTCGCAGGTACCCGGCGGCAGGTACCCGACCAACCGGTCAGTCGTCACCGAGCGCGGGGGGGAGGGCGTGGCGGAGCGTGGCGGAGCGTGGCGGAGCGTGGCGGAGCGTGGCGGTGGGTTGACGGCGACGCTGGCCGCGCCGCGCGCCCGCCTGCCCCGGGCCCGGGGTTGGAGTCAGCACGGGCTCCGTCCGCACGCCGCGGGGAGCCGCGGGGCGGGGCGGGCACAGCCCGGTCTATTTCGGGCACTCCACTCGCCGCCTTACTTATCAACACCCGCAGCATGTTTTGCCCGGGCTCCGCGCTCACACACACACACACTCCATGTCGGTCGCCAAAAGGATTACGCTCTAGTTTCGCCGCGCTGCCGCGCCGCTTCCGATAGGCTCGTGGGCTGCTCCGCGGCGCGGTCGCGGGTTCGAGCACCGGCACCGGCGGCGGGGGGAATGGAAACCGGAGCCGCCGGCGAGCAGCGGGCCGCGCCGGCACCGGCCCCGGAGGCCCCGGAGGCCCCGGGGGCCGCTGGAGCACCCGGAGCTGGACCGGCGGGGCGGGACGACACTCAGCCATCGGCCAGCAGCGGCTCGGCAAGGCAACCCGACGGCCAGGCCGTGAGGCCCCGTGCCGGCCCGTGCCGACCCCGTGCCGACCCCGTGCCAGCTGTGCCCCTGCCGGCCCGGTCCCCATAACCGACTTGCGGGGGTCTGACGGCGTCCCCGCGATGTCGCCGTCGTCGCCCGTCCACATATGTACGCACCCGCCGCACGGGCCCCCCTGCGGGCCCGCGACCCGCTCCTCGGTCCGGCCGGTATCGGGGGGCCGCGGGGAGGCCGGGGGGAAGGGGGCCGCCGGCCGGCCGCCGTCTTGGACGCCTGCCAGATTCGGGAGTCTGGCTAGAGTCTGGGCGGAGCGGGTCGGGGCGGCGGCTGCGGCGCTGCCGCTGCTGCTGCCGCGCGGCGTAGCTGCCGGGTAGGAGGGGGGGGGGGGGGCTGACGTCGCGCGCTGGATTCTGCCCGGTGCAGCCGGCGCGCCCGGCACGTACTCGTGCCCCGGACCGCGCGCACGTGCTACTCACATTTATTTTGTTTTACCCCCGATCTGTGACACCCCGTGTGTGAAACGCCGCCGTATAGACATTTCTCATACCCCCCCCCCCCCCCATTCTCCCGCGGGTCTGTCCAGTTTGCGACGGTCGTCACAGTCGTCCTGCCATACTGCAATATGTACGAAATCGGACAACAGAACTCTCCAGCCCCAGCAGCACAACAGGATTCATAAGCCGGAGATAACTGTGGTTGTGCTCAGCTGCAGCGGTCTGGTCTGGTGCGAGAAAGAGAGAGACGGGGGGGGGGGGGACGCCGTATTTGACTGCGGGTAGTGCAAGAGAGATGCATGGTGCCGGCGGGATCCTGCGCGTCTCTCTCGCACTGCCGTAGTACGACGGGGCGTCTCGTCTCTCTTGCACTCAGTCGGTGTGTGCGCCGCCGATGACGGCTCGTGGCACTGCCGGGGCCGCCGGGTCGGCCAAGGCCGCGCGGCCCGTGCGCCGGCCGCCGGGTCACAGCCTCGCCCGCGCTATTTCTCATACGGCGCGCCGCCGCCGCCGCCGCCGCGCCGCGTCACCGCGGGGGCCGCGGGAGGGAAGCTCGCACTCCGCAGTCCGCGTCAGCGAGCGAGGGCGACGGCGAGGAACGCCGGAGAAAGTATGAGAAATCGCGCGTTCCCCGCCGGAAAGCGGCGCCGGTGGCTGCTTGTTGACCGTGGTTCCTTGTCGGGCGTGGAGTGCGGCGTGAGGTGCAGAGACGCGGCGGGGGCGGGACGGGAGCGCCTGGCAGCCGGCGGTAGGCAGCCCGCCGCGACGGCGCGCCCGACGGGCCGGCCTGCCCTCCCGGCGCCCCCAGGGACTCCGCGCCGCGCCGCTCCTGGCCGCTCCTCGGTCTCGGAATGCGCCCCGCATCGTCGTCATGTCGTCTCCCCACGATTACGCCGCCCGACGCCATCCTGGCGATGACGGGGACGACTTTCTGGAGACGCCGCCAGTCACCGATAGGGGGCGTCCACATGTCACGTAACGCGTTCTGCCTCTCACTGTCTCTCTCTCTCTCTGAGTCTGCCTGTGTGTCTCTCTGAGTCTGTATCTGTAACCCCCCCCCCCCACTCTCCCTCTCTCTCTCTCTCTCTCTCTCTCTCTCTCTCTGAGACACATTAAGCACACTCTCGAAGTGAAGGCTGCGAGGATGGAACCCTCGCGCGCATGTTGACGTGATCGGCGCCCACAGGACCCGCGCTGCGGGCGCGTCTGTGTGAGTGTGAGTTTGTGTGTGTGTGTGTGTGTGTGTGTGTGTGTGTGTGTGTCCGCGTACGGATCGGACCGCAAGCGGCGCGGCGCTTGGATGTCAATAAGTATGCGATCCCGGTCGGTGTGTGTAGGGCTTCCAGGAGGGGCGGGTAGGGGAGGGGGGGGGGGGGGGGACGGCTTTCTCTCCATAACGCTCCTGCATTCCTCGCCACGCCCCGCCACGCCCCGCCCCCAGCGCGTGCCCGAAGGTGTGCGTGTGGTTGTTGTTGTTGTGGTCCCGAAGGGCATGGCCATCTACCCATCTATCTGCTTTGGCCCGCCCCGAGACACCGGAAGCCCCGGCAGAGGGTGTCAGGTGCGCCCTCACGGCGGAGGGGTGCACGCGCACCCGACCCGCACTTGTCTATATATCATTGATCCAAGTTGCAAAGAAAATCATTTGAAAAAAAAGTATTTTTTTTTTTTTTCAATTTTTCTTTAGATTTGTTTTTTGTTTTTTTTTTAGAAGTTTCGACGGTTGACGAATATATATCACGAAATCTCCATACCTCCTTTTTCCAGTACTAAGACGTGTGTGTGTGTGTGTGTGTTGCAGGAGTGCGAGCGACCATGCGCGGGCTGCTGATGGTGACGCTCGTGCTAGCGACGCTCCTGACGCCTCTAGCCCCGCCCGCGCTCGCCTTGGTCCTGGACTCGGAGGAGGACGCTGACGCCGCCGCCGCCGCCGCCGCCGCCCCCCGCCCGCGGCCGCCGCCCGAAGTGCTGCAGACCGTCGAGAAGAACCTGCTGTCCCTGTTCGGCTTCCAGCGGAGGCCGAGGCCCAGCGGGAAGGTGGTCATCCCGGAGGCCATGGTCCGGCTGTACAAGCAGCAGACGGGCATGGACCTGGACACGGACGCGCTGCCGCTGCCCGGCAGGCTCACCCGCTCCGCCAACACCGTCCGCTCCTTCCCCCACAAAGGTGAGCAGGCGTGGCGCGCTCGGCAGCGGAGCCGCGTGTCGCGCGCAGGGTCGCGGGTTCGAGACCCGGCGGCCGCGACGCAGTTTTACGACACCGCCCTCCCCACCATGATCCCCATGCCAGACTCCCTCTCCCTAGGCAGGCTCGTAAGTGTATTGCACAATGCAGCGTGCGTGTGTGTGTGTGTGTGTGTTATCGCAGGGACCGCCTACGCGACGCGGGCAGACGCCCCTCACGCACTGCGCACTCACGGCCGTACTGCCTATTGTCCCTTGGCCGTGATGCGTTACCAAAAGTGTAGGTGTGTGTGTGTGTAGTGCAGTACGCCCCTTACTATGCATGCGTGCATCCGCACTGTTCGGAAACAGTTATATATGTATACGTGTACGGTGTGTGTGTGTGTGTGCTCTAATTCTCACCGAGATATAAAAAAAGTGTCGTCCCTCCGGCATGTACGTGTACTTATCGTACACCGTTTAACTTCTCCCCTTACCCCCCCCCCCCCTGCTGCTGCTGCCGCTGCTGTTGCTCAGCGTATTTTATGATAGCCCCCTCTCTCTCTCTCTCTCTCTCTCTCTCTCTCTCTCTCTCTCTCTCTCTTCTTTTTCACCACAGTTTGTTGCCTTGAGCTGTTAATTTCCGAAGCAGCGCGCAACTCTACGCTCGCTTCGCATGCATTGAGCGGAGTAATAAGAGAGACCGCGTGCGGGTGTGTGTGTGTGTGTGTGAGAGAGAGAGAGAGAGAGAGAGAGAGAGAGAGAGAGGGGGGGGGGGGCTGCACATGGATTGGTGCAACTTTGTTGCCGTGTTCGGAACGTTCGCATAAAAGCACACCAAGTCTCGGCTTTGCCGTCATCGGGTCTTCCCTTCTCTCTCTCTCTCTCTCTCTCTCTCTCTCTCTCTCTCTCTCTCTCTCTGTCCCTGTCTCTCTCTTTATTCCCCGCCCCCTCCCCCACTTTCCTCTCTCTCTCTCCTTTAGCACGCACAGCGCGCGCTCGCTTTTTAATAATCCAGATAAAAAGAGCGACAAGGAAAGCAATATTGCCAAGAGTGTAGAATATAAGAAGGAGTGAGAGGGGAGGGGGAGACTGGGGGGGGGGGGGGCAAAGGGATGCAAAAACACAGCCTTCCTGTATAATCGCAGTAATAAGTCATACGAGCGGCCTCACCTCAGCGGAGGGGGACGGGGCGAATCGCGACATCTCTCTCTCGCGAGTGAGCGAGCGAGCGATAGAGACCTGATTTATTGTTGTCTCTCTTGGAACGCTGTGTGTAGTTATTATAGGGCGAATCTCCGCTGCATTGAAAGAGAGAGAGAGAGAGAGAGAGAGAGAGAGAGAGAGAGAGAGAGAGAGAGAGAGAGAGAGAGAGAGAGAATGGCAGTCAGAGACCCCTCGCCTGATAGTTCCCCTATGACCGGTGTCCCGATGACCTCCTCGTTGCCAGTGCCGTTCCTGACGGGGTCCTTGTTGTGTTGCAGCGAGCGGCGTGGACGCGAGGTTCCGGCGGCCGGACCGCTTCCGCCTGGTGTTCGACGTGGCGGGCCCGGGCGGCGTGCCGGCGGAGGAGCGGCTGCAGGCGGCGGAGCTGCAGCTGAGCCGGCGGGCGCTGGAGGGCGTCGGCCACGGCGAGGACGTGCGGCTGCGGGTCCAGGTGCACGACATCGTCCGGCCCGGCGTGCGCGGCGTGCGCCCGCCCATCACGCGGCTGGTGGACCAGCGCGTCGTGGACGTGCGCCAGGACGGCGACCTGAGGCTGGACGTGCTGCCCGCCGTGCACCGGTGGGTGGAGGACCCGGCCGGCAACCACGGGCTGCTCGTCAGCATGGCGGCCTCCAACGAGACGACGCAGCGCGGCGCGCACCGGCACGTGCGGCTGCGGCGGCACGCCGGCGAGGACGCCGACGAGGACGAGCAGGCCTGGCTGCAGGTGCAGCCGCTGCTGTTCACGTACACGGACGATGGCCGCATCCCCAAGCGGCCGGCGCGGTCCAAGCGCGCCCACGGCGGCGGCCACGGCGGCGGCCACGGCGGCACCCACGGCCACCACCACCGCAAGCACAAGCGGAAGAACGGCACGGAGAGCTGCCGCCGGCACCCGCTGTACGTCGACTTCGCGGACGTGGGCTGGAACGACTGGATCGTGGCGCCGCCCGGCTACGAGGCCTTCTACTGCCACGGCGACTGCCCCTTCCCGCTGGCGGACCACCTCAACTCCACCAACCACGCCATCGTGCAGACGCTAATGCACTCCGTCAACCCCGCGGCCGTGCCCAAGGCGTGCTGCGTGCCCACGCAGCTCACCAGCATCTCCATGCTGTACACGGACGAGGAGGGCAAGGTGGTGCTCAAGAACTACCAGGACATGGCCGTCATCGGGTGCGGCTGCAGGTAGCCGACGGCGCGGCGGCCCGGCCGGGGCGGCCACCAGGAACGTGACGATGTTTGGACACGGACTCCCCGCCGCTCCCTTCGGGGCGGCGCGCTATTGCCAAATGTTTTCGTTCTAGTATCGAACCTAAATTATCATTATCAGCATTATTATTATTTTTTTAAAATAATTATTAATACGACCGTGTGCGTTTTCTGAGAGAGAGAGAGAGAGAGAGAGAGAGAGGGAAAATATGAGAAATTTGGAGTGGCGAAGTCTTGGTCCGCGAGACGCGCGTCCGTACGGAATGTTGCCGGGCGGGTTGGTAGGCCTGCCTTATCTCCGGCGGCGGCAGCGGCGGCGGCAGCGGCGGCAGCGGCGGCGGCAGCGGCGGCCCTGGCGCGGCGGCGGCGTGGCGGCCCTGTCGGCGCGGCCCTCCGCGCAGCACGCCAGCGAATACACGCGCAAAAAAAGGGGGAAAATGGAAAAAGATATTGGCTGTCGGAACAGATTTGTTTGCTGATTTTGTGGCGGGTGACATACTATTTTGTGGCGAGAGCTGACGTCCCGTGGTCCGAAGAAAGTTTCGCGGCGCTGAAGGCCTACTTTTGATTTGACCCATGTCAGTTCCTGCAACAGGATTCTTTGCCATCCTCCAAATCAACGAACAAATTCGTTGGCACAACTAATCTATTATAATTCTTTATCAAATGGTCGGCCGTTTTTATTATTTATTTGTTGACTTAAATTGTGACAAAAAAGTTATATGTCTATTTTGGCGTGCGCGCATCGCCGAGCCAAGACTCACGGCCCTCTGAGACGCGCTGCTTGCTGTGTTTCTGACAATTTCTTTTTATGGAGAAAAGTTAAAAATTGTGCCAAAACATTAGCTCGACTTTATTAGTTTAACTATTAATATTGTGAAGGCGTGCTGCTCTGTGCTCCCACCAAGTGCGAGAGAGACGGCACGGCACTTCGGTAGTGCGAGAGATAGACAACCGGCCGGGCATCCCCGGTGCGGCATCTCTCTTGCACTTCCACAATCAAATGCCGCGTCCCGTCTCGCTCCCACTCAGGCTCCGAGCAGCGGGGAGACGCGGCGGCCAAACCTGAGCCGGGCCGGCGGTAGGATTACACCGGGTGAGCCGGTAAGCGGGATAGACTATGGACGGCCGGTGCCAGGCGCCGGGGCGGCCGGGGCGGCCGGGACCACTGAGGCGGGACCAGTTAGGATTCCCGAGTGTCAAGTGTCGCGGTTCCGCTTCAAGTTTACATCGGCCCAGAACATAAAATATCAATGTGCTTCTGCAAATATTTACGTGGACGCCGCGGCGGACGCGGCGCGCCCTAAATCACACGGACCCGCATTAGTAAAAGAAAGAGTAAAAACCGGGAGGAGCGGCGCGGCCGGCGGGTCGGTCAGCCGGTGTCCCCGCCGTCCCAACCGCTTCCACTCACTGCCGTGTCCCTCCCCGCTGCTGCGTCAAATAATTAGGGCAAAATTTTAATTTATTGTAAGACCTTTCGGTGTAACATCCGTACAGAACGCCTCCTGTAAGACCCTCGTATTGTACTATTCCAATGCAATCAGTAAACGGTTGCAGCTGTGAATGTTTGTGATTTGTGATCGTTTCTGTTGTTTTGCAAATCAAATGTTTTTGATCCCCTCCTCCCCCCGCCCCCTCCTTTCTCGGTACATAGATTGCGGTGTGCACAAGCGTATTGATATTATAGTGTGGTAATTTCTCAACGGTACTCACGCAATTGTACATGACTTGTTATTTATGTTGTTTAGCCTTATTTTATAAATTATGTGATGCAAATTGAATTGTGCAAGAAGTGTAATTTTGGCAGATCTAGTCCATCTCCTGATGATCAAAACTGCCGCGCGGATAGTGTGTGTTAGCATTTAGGTGTTGTTTTTGTTCTTGTTGTTGTTAGTACGAGCCACTTCTCGCCGTGAAAGAAACGATTGTGAGAATGAAATTATGTATGTGTGTCGATGATGTGATTGCCATAGATGAATCGTGGTGCTATGAATGGCAGAGCGCCAAATACCATTAGGGATAGGTCCAGGGGGACTTTCCCCTTGCAGCAATAGCAGTGACGATAACCATATCAAAAAATAATGATTATTATTATATGGATAGAAACACGTTTATTATCAGTCTACATCCCACTCTCTCTCTCTCCCTCTGTCTCTCTCTCTCTCTCTCTCTCTCACAGGATATCGTTCTGACGCTCACCTGCATTCGCAGAGTATGCCGATTTCATTGTTTGCCTTTTTTATTCGAACAGTTGCCGTCAGTATGATCCGTTGATCGTGCGTGTGTGTGTGTGTGTGTGTGTGTGTGAAATGAGAGAGTGAGCTAGTGTACGAGAAAAAGGGCGAGAGACAGAGAGAGAGAGAGAGAGAGAGAGAGAGAGAGAGAGAGAGAGAAGGTAGTTCGGGCCCGTTCCCACACTACTTTCACGCTTGGTACTCCATTTCGGCTGAGCCAAGCGAGCAGTCCACACTAGCGAGTACTGTCGACCCCTCGAAGCGTGGCTTGATTCCTATGTATTTTAAATGTTGTAATTGTGGTTGGCGGACAAGGCAGCATATATTTTGTACCTGTATTGAGGATTTAAAAAAAAAATATTTATTTGCTGTGTGAATATTGTAAATACGAGCCTTTGTTAAAAGTGTAAAAGACGTGATGTACACCGTTAATGTAATATAAAAAAAGTAGTTGTCCTTATAATCAAATATACATGCAAATATTTCATGTATTCTAGATTTGTGAATATTGACTGTACAGAAAATTGTAAATAGCACATATAAGTGTAAAAAGCAATAGGTATAAGAACCTGCAAATAAACCAATTTTTACGAAAACGACGCGCTCGTCCTTAATCTTCCCGAAAGAGGCAGCGGCAGACGCGAAAGAAAGAAAACAAGAGCATTTATATACTGGGATGCGAAAAAACGACACCCCGCCGCGAGTCCTGCTGGCGGCTCGAATCTTTCATCGTGATCAGAAACGCAATAATCGAACACATCACGAAAGACGTGTCGAGCGAGCGAAGGCACACTGTTAAAATGCTGTGGGCCTGCAGGTGGGGGGGGGGGGGGGATACCGCCCCCCAGGACCAGACCAACAAATAAACTTTCCATTTTCGCTTTTCTTTTTCTTTTTTTCTTGTTGAAAAACGTGCATCGCAAAGGAGTTTTACCAGAGCGCATTTTTGACGCACGCGTGGCAGGGTGAATACCTATATTACTGCGAAGAGCCGCGGAGAGCGGCCCGTGTGCTAACCTCGTCTGGCTGCGTCCGAGACGGCGGCGGCGGCGGCGGCGGCAGCGCCGAACCTACACAAACAGCCTCGGATACGGGATGGCGGACGCAGCCGTGCTACCGAGATGGCGGCCGGCACCCGGCAGTACCCGCAGGCCCGACCAGGGACCCGCAGGGGCCGGCCGTAACGTACGTAGCACCCGGGAGGTTATACCCCGTGCTCGAGCGCCCCCGATGTCGCGCGGAGGGCTGCGGGTCTCGAGCGCGGGGTATGGCTCCGGCGCGCCGTGCGGGCGACAGAGGACGGCGCGCTTCCTCCCGCGCGGCTGCACCGGAGCCACGTGGTTTGGGGACGGCCCCTCAGGTGCCGCCTCCTGCCCCCTTCATTATTTTATTCGTTTGTCTGGCGTGTATTTGTTTTATTAATTTCGTTACACAGCGCCTGCAGGCGGGGAGGGAAAAGGGGGGGAGGGAGTGAGGGAGAGACACTGCCGCGGCACGTCAGAGAGAGAGAGAGAGAGAGAGAGAGAGAGAGAGAGAGGGGGGGGGGGGGGTTACTCTAGTGCTGCCCCAGAACATTCTCCACCACGCGCTGCCGCGGTGAAGGACTCCTACTGCTTGACCCGGTGGAGGAGCGTACGAGGGCAGGGATCCACGAAGCACGGAAGGAGGGTACTTCGAAGAGGCTCGATCGACAGTCGAAGCACGCTGCGCAGGAAACGGACGAGGAACTGCCCGGGTGGTTCCGGCGGGCACGCGCTCCGTCCACCGCCGCGTTTCTGCCCGGATTGTCAGTAGTTGGCTGCCCGGCCGCTCTGCCCGACAGCGCTAGCCGCGGCTAGCCGGGTCGCCGGGCGTCGCGGGGCTGGCGGGGCAACAGGGCCGGCGCACCTGGCCAGCTACGGCACTCTGTTCGGCGACCTCCTGCCGGGGCTGCCGAGGCCCCGGGCCGTCTGGGGGGACGGCGGACCACCCAACTGCAGAGCGACGTGCGGCGAGGCGGCCAGATCCCACCCCCCGCCGCAGCCGACGCCACCACCGCACGTTTCCGATATAAGTTTGTTGGGTTAGGGTTGGCCGCCGCGTGTGGCACGCCTGCAAGCCGCAGCCGGTGTTCCGGGACGCAGGTTAACGCTTCGAGTCGTCACACAAGTGCGTCCCGCAGGACACTGCCCGACTTGGCCGCTCGTGGCCGCTTATATGGAGCCGCGGCCCGGCGGACGCCACCCGCCCACGCCGTTGGGGGCGTGGGCTGGTCACGCCCACCCTGCCAAACCGAGGTGCCAGTGGAGCGCAACAGCGGTTTGGGGCGAGCCTGCTGGATGCCTGCTTTCCTGGCGTTGCCTTGCCTTGTAGTGTGCTACATCGGGCGGGCACAGTCGGTCTTGGCTCTAGCCCCATAACTGAAATCTTCTGTCTCTGTCCGCTCGTAAGAACCACGTGAGTGCGGACGCAGCCGTGCTACTGAGATGGCGGCCGGTACCCGACGGTACCCGCAGGCCCGACCAGGGACCCGCAGGGGCCGGCCGTAACGTACGTAGCACGTAGAGAGACAGACGCGCGCTCGGTCGTGGCCTGGCCGTGCCGAGTCCGCCCCATGCAGTACACTATTGCCTTGGCGTTGCCTGTCTGACCCGAACGCCTGCCGGGTAGGCAGCCGCCCGCCTCGCGCGCGCGTGTCGTGCGGGCTGGCCTACCGTGACTCACAGGCGCTCCGGTGTCGCGGGGCGCGCCTTTATTGTGGAGCGACTAAGAAGATGTGTATTTCGTAGCGCAGCCAGTAAACGGCCGCATCTGCCGTGCTCAAACGACTCACACCTCTCTAGAATGAAATTGGCTCCAGAAAGGGGTGACGTGGTTTGTGCACGGCCCCCTAACGGCGGGCAGCTGTTACACGGTGCCGCCCAAAGCTGTCGCTGCGCCGCGCTCCGCCGGACAACAACGCCAATGCGTCGCGGCCGCGGCGGCGGTGTCGCACAGCAAGTGTGAAAAAAAGTAAAACTCATCTGACGCATTATTACAGCACCTAATTCGACGTATGTTTTTTGTTTTTCATAAGCTGTTTTTGTAAAAGGGGGCGGGAGTTCTAGGGGACGTTATACATACACGTGAATTGTTAGGAGGGGTCGTTTAATTTCCGTCTTCTAAAAATTATCCCGATTCTCTGAGATTCGGCTTTAACGATTCGGACATTATTTTACTTTTAATTTCTTTAAAACTCTGTTCGTTTTCGTTTGTTTTTGGGGGGGGGGGGGGGGGGGGCGACCGGGGCTACTCCAACCCCACAACGAAAATGAGCGAGGTGCTTACTCTACTATCTCACGGCCGAGACGTGGGCCTGTCAATCAAATAGGAGGTCCACGGCCCGGAGCTTTCACCGGAAGAGCTGATAGAGCGTCTCACACACACGAACGCTTACACACACACACACACACACACACGCACACGGGCCATGAGCCCCTCAGGGGGTGAGTTGGTGAGTGGACATCGCGATCGGCGTTATGGCAGCACGCAGTTGTAGCTGTCCGCTCGGCGGCGCCGGTTGCAGTGGAGAGACGGTACCCCGCGATTCACAATCACCGTCCGAATCTTTGTCGGAATGACCCCTTGCAAAATCGGAATGACGACAGTGTCGTCAATTTTCTCATCTTGTGGATACGTGCCCCCTTTTCGTCAGTCGCTTCCCGAATTTCGATTTATTTTGTAAAAAAAATGCCCTCAGAGAATTCAATTCAACAAAATTATTCTGCTGCATTTTGGAAAGTAAAGCTTCGGACCCTCCTGACAGCCCGCACGAGTGTCGCGGACCGGCGAAAAAGCTTTGTTTTTTGTATTTATTGTTCTTTTAAATATTTTTTTTCTGGAGATTCATGAAGACTAGAAGAAAAGGGAGGAGGGAACCGAAAAATAAACAACGCCGCCCGTTGCGGTGCGCCGTGCTGCGCCGTGCTGCGCAGCCCCGCGCCCCGCACAGGAATGGGTACGTGGTTAGTCGACCACTTTGGGGCGGCCGAAAAGCCGGGGAGAACAAGAGCAAAGCGCCGCCGCGCAAATCATTGTAATTTCGGGTGTTTAAGTCTCGGAAGGCGGTGGCCCGGTTACCGAGCAGTGCAATGGGTGCGTTTGCTGCCAACCCCTTGGCGCTAAAAAGCGGCCGGGGCGGCCATTTTTGTCTCCGCCTGTGTCGGGCCAGCCTGCCTGCCTGACCCCGCCAGCACTCCTTTTTATTATCCTCCCTCGTCCTGGAAAGTCTCGCCGTGGGAAGGGCAGCAGCACATCGAACGTTTGATTATGTACAAGAATCCGTTCAAATCTTTTTCGATGTAGTTTTTTTTTCTATTTTTTTCCTTACTTCTTTTGCCGTGAGGTCAAAAACTTACTCCGGGCAGACGGATCGATGTACGACGAGACAGTTTAAATTACAGTGCGGAAACTGTACTTCCATAAACTGTAGTTTTATTACAGTGTCACTGTACAGTGGACGCGAAAAACCTAGTTTTTTCTCTGGATTATCTAGTCTACTTTTTCTGCCGCAGAACCGTAGTTTTCTGAGCAAATACTACAGTCAAACTGTAGTCTTACTAGTTCCCCTTGGACTCTTCCTCCCGCGGACTTTTTCCTGTACTCGCGGCGGAAAGCTAGAAACGCCCTGTAGTGCGTACGGCTTCGTCAGAGTTTGATGTCTGCCCCCGGCCTTTCGTCGCCCGGCCTCTAGTACAGTCTTCTACAGCGCGCGTTTCTAGACCGTCCAAGTTTACTTTCGGCGCGGGCCTCGCCGGTACACGGCAGCGTCGACCTCCTGCTCGCCTCCCGCGCCGTCCGCGCTCAAACAGACTCGCGCACACATTTCATTTTCCTGAGATCCAGCAACACGCGCTGGCAGTGTACTCGCCCGCCCTCGGGGCACGCCTGCGGCCACGCCGCAACAACAGCTACAGCCCCGCGCGCGCGGCTCGGAAAGCAAAAGTGTAATTTCGTGTTCTTCGACACAAACGTATACAAAAGGGGAGGTTGGAGAGGTGAGTATAGAGGAATGGGAAGAATGGAAGAAGAAAAACACTCTGCTCGGTTCCAGCTCCGAAGCGCACACACGGTTTTGGATTACCCACTTGTCATGACTCATAATTGTCTCGTGACATTGTGTCGGACATGGATGGTGGTGGCGAAGGGCAAGGGGAAGGGGGAGGGTGGGGGGGAGGTAATTGTCGAAGAAGTGAGAGCGAGGGAGAAGGGAGAGTACGAGAGAGAGAGAGAGAGAGAGAGAGAGAGGGGAGGGAGGGCCTGCGTGTGGATGCTGTTTGTTTACGCTGGCTTGCTCGTGGCGATCAAAGGATGGACTGCACTCACAGAAGGTGGCCACACACCTCCTGGCCGCAGAGCCCACACAGCTCCGCCCGCCACACCTTCACACGACCTTGATTCGAGCGAACGTCGTGCGGATCGCGGAAGGGTTAGGTAGATCCATCATCAACTTTAAAAGAGAGAGACAGACAGAGAGAGAGACAGAGAGGGGAATAAAAACTCCAAATTTATTGCTACGATGGCGGCCCGCGCGGCACAAATTAAGCGTCAGCTTCCTTTACGTTAAGGTCTTCGCCAGCTGCGCTGCGGGTTAGGTTAGGCGGTGTTGCTGGCGTTGCTGCGGCGTTACCCCGCGCATGCCTGCCGGATGTCGGACCGTCGCCTGTAATGACCGCCAACCCTTTGCCTGCGTCCGCGCGGCTCGGGGCAGGAATCTCGGGCACTTATCAGCGGGCGTGTGACTCAGGGCAGAGGCAGAGGTCTCATGATGGATCGTGTTGACCCGATAGAGAGAGACAGAGAGACGGGGCGCTCTCTCTCTCTCTCTCTCGCTCCCTCTGATGCGTGGATTGATTGGTGGTTAAGTGGTGTCCGACTAACACACACGACGACCCGGTATGAGAAATTACCTGATGAAATACTGCGCTGTTATCATCTCATTCAAGGCTTTCGCCGGCAGAGGGGAAGGAGGTACAGGGTCCCCGTAAGAGAGAGAGAGAGAGAGAGAAGAGAGAGAGAGAGAGACCCTCGGTTGTCGGAGGTTGTTGCCCGGCCGTCCGAAAGGGTGAATCTACAGGAGAGCAATAGAGACAGATCTTATTTTATTTCTTTCATCTTTTGGTGGGTGTACAAAAAGGGCTTTTCGAGCCCCGCCGTTTGCATCCCCACCGCTCTCCAATAAGAGGTCAAGTTTGTTTTTTTTTGAATATGCGAAATATTCAGCAGTTTACCGATTGGCACATGTTTTCACACTTCAACAGTTGGCGCAAGTTTTAACAGAGAGAGAGAGAGAGAGAGAGAGAGAGAGAGAGACGGGAGAAGGGCGATGCCGTGCACGATTTGACCCGTTCCACGATCTGGCGACTCAAGCCGCGCCGGGGAGCAGATGTTTCCATCTTATGTCACATTTCACGTCAGCAGTGGTGCGTGTGTGTGTGTGTGTGTGTGTGTGTGTGTGTGTGTGTGTGAGTCAAGGTTGGTGCACTCACCAGCCACTCCCCCTCGCACACAGACATACAGTCTGCCGTGGACGCCGCCGTGCACCGCCGCGCCAGCAGCAACAACACGTCTACACTGCAAGACCATAGACGCTTCGCTTCGCCTGGTCCCCGCGCCATCACATAAAGAGCCCAACGACGACAAGCGGACAACCTGATCGCACTGGATTTGACCGTCGACGCGCGCCACACCTCTCCCCAGGGGGGCCCATGCATGACGTCACGACGTGGCCGGCTCTGTCGCGCGGCCCCAGCAGCGGAGCAGCGGAGCTCTCGCAGCGCCCACGCACACCGCCATCACGCCGTAACTTAATCGTCAGTTTTCCCTCGGACCTCCTTCTCTTTATCTCTGTCTCTGTGTATCTGCTTCTCATTTTCACCTGGCTTTTATATTCCGCGCCGACTGTTTGGTATTTTCTCCTCTCTCATGTTCGCTCGCGTTCCGCCCCCCCCCCCCTCTCTCCCCCTCTGTCTCTCTCTCTCTCTCTCTCTCTCTCTCTCTCTCTCTCTCTCTCTCTCTCTCTCTCTCTCTCTCTCTCTCTGGCTGGAGGCACGGTGCGGTTCCGTCTCGAGCTGCGGTGCGGCGGCGGCGGCGGGGCGGGGCCGCAGCCGGGGCGTTGGGCCGGTCGGGCACTCCCCAGAGTGTTGGTGCCAAGCTGTCTAGCACTGCTCGGAGCGCGGCTCCGCTGGGCCCCGCTGGGCCCCGTGCCGCCGCCGCCGCGCGCCGCATACAGGGGCCTTAGTCTGCGGTACTCTTTCGCGCTGGGGAAGCCCTACCTTTGTCTGCTTTCTAAATAACAGAGAGCACCTGCACACGCGCACACGCACACACACGCACACACACACACACTCACACACGCACACACACGTGCACACGTGTGCTATGCGCATATTTTTGACCTAACGGCACCCGTAGAACGACCTCCTCACGCGCTTCACACGCAAAAGCCTGCAGGAAATGCGCGGAAAACCCCTCGACGACGCTTCCCGTTCTGTCGCGCGACAAGACAGTACATTATTAGGTACCACTCGTACACAATTATGTACACAATTGTATGCACGATTTTGTACATAACCTAATGTACAAAAATTTACATAACCATATTTAGCGTGGGTGCAGTACAGCCCAGACCGCCGCGGCAAAATACATATGTTTTTACATTCGCATGGCAGACGCCTGTCTCTGCGCTCGCTGCCCGTTTTACAGCGTTCCTCTTCTAAGTATTATTCAGATATTCTGAAAAAGGACCGGGGTGACTGAACTTCCCGTACAGTCGCGCAGAGAGCGGCCCACTCCGCAGCGCTCCACTGATTTTACAGCCTCGATCCGTGTTTGCGCCCCCCGGAGGCGGCCACCGGCCACCCAGGGGCACAAACTCCCGCCAGAATGTCTCCTTTTTTCAAAAAAAAAAAATGACCGAAAGATATTTTGCGAAACTCCTATACACGCCCACCGTGTCTTCTTCTGTAAAAAATTCTCAAACACATAATTATGCGGTTTTATTTTATCGGAATTTGCGTAGAGGTTTTTTCGTGTATTTCTTCTTGTTGTTTAAATTCATGTGTTTATTCTTTTTAGCAGTGGCGTAGCACTTCCTGCGCCGCCCCGCACCGCCCCCGCGCACCGCTGGTCGCGGACTTGCCTCTGACGTCACAAGTGGCATATGACTCCAGCGGCTCCAGCAGCGAAGGCCGGCCGGGGCCCGGAGGGGCGCGGAGGGGCCCGCGCCACGCGTCACACACAGTTTTACAGTCCGCGTCGTAAAATCGGAGCCCGACAACGCAGCTTTACAAGAGAAAGTTTTGGAAAGAAATTGACGATCGAAATGTTAACTGCGCGCGCACGTGCGTGTGTGTGTGTGCGTGTGGTGGCATTCCCTGCGGCTAAGGAAATCGAAGTAAACAAGCCGTGTTCAACTTGATTTTTTATTATTTTTTTTTGCTGAAATTTTAGTGGGCACGACCGGCCTTTTGGTTGTGTCGACTTCAAATCTTAGTCACCTTAATTTTCTTCGTCAATTCAATTTTTGTTTTTCTGCAGGTGAATTATATTTAATGTTGTCGTGGACGCAAATAGTATGAAATACACATTTGTACCCTCAAAAAGCGTTTGTCCTCCTCTTCTTTTCTTTTTGTCACCAGAAAACGGCGGCTATTTCAAAAACGAGATCAATTCATGTGGTGTCGTTCTCGTAGTACCATCACACCCATAGGGCCGCTCCCCTGTGTGCGTGGCTGGTGATCTGTGGGCACTGTAGGTCGGCGGTGTGTGCGTGTGTGTGCGTGTGTGTGTGTGTGTGTGTGTGTGTGTGTGTGTGTGTGTGTGTGACGGCAACACTACCTGGCAGGTTTAGCGCAGACAACAGCTGCAGAATGGGCCAGCGGCGAGCCGGAGCAGGCGCTGGGGGTTTGCGGCCGCGGCCGCCGCCGTAGCCGCGTGTGCCCCGGCCCCCGGATACGGGGGTTCGTCGGCCACCCCGCCGCCCTCCTCGGCGCCGCGGCCGCGCCGATCCTGGGGACGGACGACGGCTTGCCTCTGCCCGGGCACGAGGGCCCGCCGGGCCTCTACTCGGGTTACCCGGCCGCCGTTGGCCGCCGCGCCCTGCGCCACCAGGTGGCATCGTAGAGGCTATCACCGACATCTGTGGGGGGAGGGGGGGGGCACTGCCGCCGCACCACCAAATCCTCTTGAACATCTATAACATCTTCACGGTAAATGTTTACGTACAATTTTTATTTTAATGCGAATCCCACAAAATCGACGAAATTTTGGTCATCTTGATTGGTCGATTCAATCTTAATTGTCTGAGGGCGCGCATTACGAATCACGGCTGAGGCAGGCCCGTAACGCATCAGCTCCGTCTCCTCCAAGCTCGGCATTGAACGCATGATGAGATGGAAAGAGACAGAGCATAGTCATGGTGCGTTTCGCGGGCCTGCCTACCTCCTACCCGCGGCACAGCTGCGGACACCTGCTGGCATGTCCACGACCATGGATAGGCTGGGAGGCCCGCACACGCACCCGAGTATCGCCTCAACATCTCGATATTGCATCTCGATATCTCGAACCAGGCCCGGCGCAGCACGTGGCGTCCTCTGTCTCTCTCGCCCTCGGGGGAATGCCCAGGCCTGTGACACCGCTCTCTCTCTCTCTCTCTCTCTCTCTCTCTCTCTCTCTCTCTCTTGCACGCTGAGTCAGCACGGCGCGCAGCGTGTAGGGTGCAGCTGTGCAGTGCTGTGTCGTCCGTCTCTCTCGCACGTGGTTCAGGCCGCAGGTGCGACGGAGCAGGCCAGCACCAGCTGCAGCAGCTGCAGCTGCGCGGGGAGTCGTTGGCATTCGCGGTACAAAGGGCTCCAGTCAGCACTCCAAGCGCCGAGAGCCCGGGAGAGAGGAACTCCGCAGTGTGAACAGCACCGAGAAACTACAGTTCAGTCGTAGCTTCTGCACTGAAAACTGTAGATCCACAATAGAAAACTTGAGACATAACTGGAGTTTCTGTACTGAAAACTATCCGCTAGAGAAAACTTGGGACAGACCGTGAGCTTTTCGCGTCAGCTGCACTTCAGTGACAGTGCAACCACAATAAAACTACGGTTAACAGAACTGCAGTGTGGGTACTTGTGGTCTTAACTGTTGTTTTTCACCCGAATCCTTCCGCCCGCGGGGCGCGGTTTCAACATTTTTGGCGCCCGTTCGCCTCCCCGCTGGGGCGCTCCTCTCGCGGGCGTAAATGTCTCATCCTTTTGAAAAGATCACATCGCGCAACACACAAATAACACATTCATATTCAGCAAGGCCGTCGGCTCTCTAGGAGAGGCCACGTGTACGAACCGCCGAGGCGTTTGTCTGGGACGTAGTAAACAGTGTGTGTGTGTTCGCGTGTGTGTGTGTTGATGTGTCAGTCAACTAGCAAGGCAAAAGTCAGGCACCAAAAGGAAAATAGACAGCCGCAACTGTATGCAGTCGTCTCAGAGGTTGCGGGCTGAGTACGCCACTACTGGCTGTCTCCCGCGCCGCCCACGGAGGCCGCGGTGGTGCGACAGAGAGGGCAGCAGCATGGGCTCTCTCGCTCTCACCGGACCGCAGCAAAGAGGATATTTGTGCGACAGACGGCTTCCTATTTCGGGAAGGCGCGTTCATGAATAGCTAATGACAAACTGTGCGCGCCTCGCCGTCTGCGGACATGACATGGCGAGTGTCACCGCAAAGGAAGAGAAGAAAAACTAACTGCCACTGCAGACAGACAAACACTTAACCAGAGGGGGGGGGGGAGTCATGGATCGTCATGCATAGCAAGGTACCTTTTTTATTTTTTTACTCTTCTTAACCAGGGTCGTTTCAAATTTTTTGAAAAAGGATCTCTCTTAATTTTTGAAAAAGGCCATTTTTTTTAATTTTTGTAAAAAGAAACATTATTTTTCGATTTTGACAAAATCTGACGGTGCGTGTGTAGACTCGTCATGCAGAACTGCCTCGCTACAGCACTACTACAGTACTACGCCGCTACTACAGCACTACTACAGTACTACTACGGGATGGGCCGCGCCGCCGCGCATACTGCCGCCGGGCCACGAGAGCAGTCTGGTGCGGTGGCTTTCGCGGAACTGCCCTATGCACGCGCTGCACTGCGCGGGACCCGCGGTCACGTGCGCGCGGCTCGCGGTCACGAGCGGTCAAGCCTATCGCCAAGCCTCGCCAAGCCTCGCCAAGCCTCACCAAGCCTCGCCAAGCCTCGCCAAGCCTCGCCAAGCCTCGCCAAGCCTCGCCAAGCCTCACCAAGCCTCGCCAAGCCTCGCCAAGCCTCGCCAAGCCTCGCCAAGCTCTATGGAGCAGAGCGTGCAGAGTAGATGTATACAGGGAGCTTTTTCCGCGACGTCCCTGTATACGCGGCGCGGACACCACACCCTGTGTCTTCTGCGGTGCGAGAGTGCCTCTATGCCTCTCTCTCTCTCTCTCTCTCTCTCTCTCTCTCTCTCTCTCTCTCTCTCTCTCTCTCTCTCTCTCTCTCTCTCTCTCTCTCTCTCTCTCTCTCTCTCTCTCTCTCTCTCTGTGGAGGCAAGGCAGCCACGCGCACGTGCCGCTCATGCGGGCCTCACGCCCTCGCGCGACTCATATGAGAAATTTAGAATCAAGGGGCGGCCGTTTCCTCCCAGAAGCGGCAAGGGAGGGGCCCCATGAAGGCAATCAAGAGGGCACTACGCAATGCTGCTGTGCGAGAGAGAGAGAGAGAGAGAGAGAGAGAGAGAGAGAGACCCGCCCACGATTCCGAGAGAGGGAGGGAGGGAGAAAGAGAGAGGCCGGCTGTTGTTGGCCACACTTTTTGAGTACAGTTTGCCGCGTGCCCAACGAGTTTCGGATGCCCATCGACGTGAAGGAGAAGGAGGAGGAAGAGGAGGGGGAGGAGGAGGAGGAGGAGGAGGAGGGAGGGGGGATTATTTACTCCTGAGATCAAGGGGTGTATCGGAGGGATAGCTATCACCCCGTGCACACCGTGAGCAGAGGCGGCAGCTGGGTGCCTTTGTGTCCGCTATTGTTATCTCTCTTTCTCTCGCTCACACACAAACACACAGAGCACACACACACATGCCCAGGAGCCTCGGAGACAAGCCCCTACATCGGCAAGCCCCAAACTCACGCCCAAGCCGCGTGCCAAATGGAATTGACGAAGTTATGCAAACAGAATACGGTCAATAATCGCGATGACCATCACGACCATCACTGTAAAAAAATTGTATTTGCCGAATCGTTTCTTGGGTAACTCTACAACTCCTGAATATTTTTGGTAAACCTACTTCTGAAAATTGATTTTTATTCCGTTGTTTTTTTTAAGCCTGTTAAGCTACACCTCACTTGTTCTAAAATTGATGCATAAGAAAAATGTTTTACAGTGCCGTTGGGAAATTCGGAGTAGTCTACGGACGACCCCCCTCAGAGACTGTCGGACGCCGCCGCCCTGTCTGCGGGTCCACGGAGTCCGCGCGGCCGACGTCCGACGACAAGAAACACGCCGAGTCCACGAGGACGGCGACGGTAAACAGCCGCCGCCTGCCGTGTTCCGAAGTGTTCCACGGGAACGGGATACGAGATGCCTCCCCGGCGGCGAGTCAATATTGTGTACCGCGCAAGACGAACGAGTGCTGCCCCCCCCCCCCCTCTCTCTCTCTCTCTCTCTCTCTCTCTCTCTCTCTCTCTCTCCCTCCCGCTGGCGGCGCCGCGATGCGCCTCGGCCGCCGCCGCAGACAGCTTGGCTCCTACACCCATTGTACGCCTCAGTCATGCCTGCCAGCCTGACTCGCCTGCCGGCGGCGGCGGCGCGGCGTAGGGGCCGTGGGGGCCGAAGGCTCGCAGGCTGCTGAGGGGCACGTCGTCGTTGGAGGTGAGGGGCGACGTCGCGGAGGTGCAGAGAGTGGCCTTGGAGGTCGCGGTCGGTTACGGCGCTCGCGGCCCGCACTGGTATCAGAGTGCTGGCTGCAATTATCGTTTAAGAAAAAAATTTAGTAATCTTTGTTGATTATCTTAAATAATTTTTGTTGATTTATCGAGGTTGATCATCTCAAGTAATCGTAGGTGGTGCCTGAAATAAGCGTGGCTGATTACCTTAAATAATCGCCGACGGTTATCGATTGTCTCAAATAATCGTTGAGAATCTCACGGCAGGCCCGAGGAGGACAGCCTGCAAGCGGCATCCTGGGCGGCCCCTCCTGCCGCTGGGCGCACAGGCGACTGCACGGCTGGACATGGATGGCAGTTGAGGGCTGGACTCCACTGGGCTCCACTGGGCTGGGCCCACTGGGCTCCACTGGGCTCCACTGGGCTCCACTGGGCTCCACTGGGGGCCCACTGGGCTCCACTGGGCTCCACTGGGGTCTCCACTGGGCTCCACTGGGCTCCACTGGGCTCCACTGGGCTCCACTGGGCCCCACTGGGCCCCACTGGGCTCCACTGGGCTCCACTGGGCTCCACTGGGCTCCACTGGGGGCTCCACTGGGCTCCACTGGTCTCCACTGGGCTCCACTGGGCCCACTGGGCTCCACTGGGCTCCACTGGGCTCCACTGGGCCCCACTGGGCTCCACTGGGCTCCACTGGGCTCCACTGGGCCCACTGGGCTCCACTGGGCTCCACTGGGACCCACTGGGCCCCACTGGGCCACTGGGCTCCACTGGGCCCACTGGGCTCCACTGGGCTCCACTGGGACCCACTGGGCTCCACTGGGCTGGGCTCCACTGGGCCCCACTGGGCTCCACTGGGCTCCACTGGGCTCCACTGGGCCCCACTGGGCTCCACTGGGCTCCACCCACTGGGGCCCGCCGCGCCGGCCGGGTCCGGCAGCGCTGGCCAGCGGCTGCCTGCGGCACCGGGCCTCAGCTATCACGTATCCGACGTCACTCGATACGAGGCGACCTGCCTGCGCCCGACTGCTTGCGGGCTTCAGGGAAGAAATGCGCCCTGTGCCCCTCCCCTCTCTCTCTTCCTCCCTCCCTCTCTCTCTCTCTCTCTCTCTCTCTCTCTCTCTCTCTCTCTCTCTCTCTCTCTCTCTCTCTCTCTCTCTCTCTCTCCTCGGGGTAATTACCCCATGGCAGCGCGCCCGCCAGGGATGGGTAGGTGGGTGTGTGCATTGTCCTGGTGCTGGGAATTTCGGATTCACGCTTTTCTCAGCGTGTTTCGCGTGCCTCCCCGAAGCCAAGAACAATACCGGTCGCCGTGCGGCGCGGCCAGACGAAAACAAAATCAACAACACGCAGAGAGGCCCGCGACAAGACGAGAGTTTTCCCATTCTCTTCCCGTCTCTCCCTCTCTCTCTCTCTCTCTCTCTCTCTCTCTCTCTCTCTCTCTCTCTCTCTCTCTCTCTCTCCCCTCAGCGGCCTGCACCGCACACTTGTTCGTCCTCAGCGCTGGTCTCTGCAGGGGAGCTGGGGTGCGGGCGGACTGGCCCTGCCGGCCCTGCCGGTGCCTCCGCCTCTCGCCACCCCCGGGACGACTCTTCCCTTCCGGTTGGCCCTCCCGCGGGTCTGTCTGGGGATCCCCGCCGCAGCCCCGCGCTGCCGGACTCTCCTCATGCGGCTCGCCGCTCTTATTTCAGGCGGCCTGCCGCGGCTGCCGCGGTACACACAACAAAGTACCGGACCGGCACGCCGCCGCGCCGCGCCGCCTAGACGCTGACGCCGCCGGCCGCGGGCCGAGCTAGCCGCCGCCGCCGCCGCCGCCGCCGCCCGCACGCCCACTAAACAAACACTTCAGGGCGGCTAATGTTCCGCAGAAGCCGGCCGAAACCCACACAAGGTCGTTACAGGGAAAGGGATGAAGGTGCCGACAGGGGCCACGATGCCCCCCCCCCCCCCCCTGCTGCCGGCAGGCGCCGCCGCGCGGGCCGCAGTGCTGGTTTACTGCTGTTTGACTCCTTCTTCTAGTTCGTCAGGTTGCCGCGTCGTGCCGCCGCCGCCGCCGCCGCTGCCGCCGCTGCCGCCGCTGCTGCTGCTGCTGCTGCTGCCCATGTACCTCCTCCTCGAGCTCCGCCCCGCCGCGTGCTGAGAGCTGAGGCAGCCGGGGAGGGAGGGGCGGGGGGAGGCGAATGCCTTCGCTTGTAATTACCTAGCTCTTCCTCGCTTTGGCTGCCTCGTTGCTGCCGTGGTGTGAGGCGCATTCCTGGGGCACCGCGAGCAAACTCCTGCCGCCCTCCCGCCCTCTCGGCACGGCATGCACGTATGCTTTTCGTTATCCACACACACACACACACACACACACACAGAGTGGTAGGGTGGGGGGGGCGATGGTTCGATCCCCGGCAGGGGTCCCCACTTTTAATTTGTTTGCGGCGACGATGACGGCCGCTCTGATCCGATGCAGATCGCGCGCGCTGTTCACCGGCAGAGAGAGACTTTCGTGGAAAGGGGCGCATTCCGGGCCGGAGAGCATCACGTGATGCGGCCAGCGAGTGGGAGAGAGACAGGTGGGGATGCAAGGGGAGGGAGAGAGAGAGGGGGGGGGGGGGAGACTGACCACAGACAGCGGGGCGACACCGCACACGAGGCAGGGGGGGACCCCGCCGCTGGACCCCCGTAACGGGCGGCACGGACACACACGCACACACACACGCACGCACACATACACACGCAGAGTGCACGCGGCTCGGGTCGACGAGTCGTCTGCTGGACAAGGGTTCATTGACTTTGGCCGTGAAGAGGGCGGCACGCGGTGAGGCGGGCTCGAGCGCGGGGTATCGACCGTGACGTGACGTGCGTCATCTCGGCCAGAAGGATGTGCGGCGTCCTACCGGCGGCCGCCTAGACAAAGCGAGCCGCGTCTAGGCTAGACAGTGTCCAGGCCGGCCTAGGCGAGGCTTGCACTGCCTGCACGCGCGAGGCAAGCCTTCCCGGAACGCCGCACGCCGCTCGCCGCGCCCCAGCCGGCCTGCCCCGGCCTGCCCGCTGGTCATTTCCATGTGAACCCTGTACGGGCGCGGCCTGGCCTGGCCGACGGCGGCCGGGGGCCCGCGCGTCAACACCCGGCGCATACTCGGCTCTCTCGCTCGCTCTCTGACGGCGCAGCCCGCGGGCGCGACAGAGACAGGGAGCCACTCGAGGGCGGTGCCGTTCGGAGTCGGCCGCGGCGGCATGGCAGCTGGCGGCGCACAACGCAGCACAGCGCAGCCGGGCGCGGACCTGACCGGCCGGGTGCCGAGAACCGCGGCGAGCTGAGGTTAGGTGCCGGCTGGATTCCGGGGACACTGAAGCTCCCTGAAGGCACCCAGCGGCGTGTGGCGGGGCCGAGCGGGCCGGGGGCCCCGGCCCGGGGCCGCCGCCAGACAGCTGCACTGGATAGGGTTCGCGTCGCACGACGCGCGATCGGGAAGGCGCTTTCCGGAACTGGCAGCGTAGCGACCCCGAACACTGTAAGCTAGGACAGCGCTCTCTCTCTCTGTCCACTCTCTACCTCTCCCTATCTGTTTCAGTCACTCTCAACCTCTCTATGTATGTATCTCTCTCACTCGCAGTCCCCCTCCACCCCACCCCACTCCCCATCTCTCTCTCTCTCTCTCTCTCTCTCTCTCTCTCTCTCTCTCTCTCTCTCTCTCTCTGCTGCAAAGGCAGTGCTCGGAATCACAGAGGCAGCGAAATCCGACGGGACTTCTGTTTCTGCCGACCCCCGACTCCCGCCCGTACTACAAACTACGCATAGTCGCAGGTGTCAGGTGTTCCGCACATCGACACCGCATCGTTTCGTCACACGATAATAATTTTCGGTGACGATGGATGTTCTCTGTGTTGGTCGTCCGCACATTACGTAACGGTGTTCCTCTATCGCACTGTCCTAGTCACAATACCGTGCGGCAACGTGAACTGGTGCGGGAGAGAGGGAGAGAGAGAGAGAGAGAGAGAGAGAGAGAGAGAGAGAGAGAGAGAGAGACAGCGGTGGACGGGCGCGGCGTAGGCAGCCGGCTCGGCAGCCGCGCCGGCGGGCTGCCTACCCGCTGCGTGGCGGGCGCTCCGCAAGCTCTGCTGGGCTGGTCGTGGCGAGCAGTGGCGAGTCCCCCGCCACACCAAATGCCCTTCCCGCGCCCTTTGCGAAGCAAGCTGTGACTTCTGTCGCCGCCGCCGCCGCCTGCAAAAGCGACTCCGAACACTGTCTTCTCGGTGTTCTCTCTTTTTTTTTCTCTCTCTCTCTGATCCGAAGCACCCCACGAGTGTGACAGAGACGGGGCTCAGCCGGCTGCGAAGTAGTATTCCGCGAAGGCCCCCCACCCCCCGCCCGCGAAGCCCCCCTGCTGCTGTGCGGTGCGGCCGGCCGGGCCCCCGCCAGGAACCGTCTCGCCAAAACAAACAGCGGGGCCCGGCAGCGGCGTAGCACGGCGCGGCACGGCGCGGCCGCGGGGCGGTGCGGCAAGTGCGGCCACCCGGCGGGCCGAGGCGGGCCGAGGCGGACGGAGGAGGGGCCGGCGTGCGTGTGGCAGGCGGTGTAGCCGCATCCCCGCCGCCATAAGCACAGATAACGGAGGATGGACTGTCGTTTTCAGCAGATGAAGTTTTGACTTCAGCTAGCTTTGACTCGTGCCACGTTAGCGTGGTGAGGCTAGCGTAGCAGACAGCGCGGCAGGTAGCTCAGAAGCAGCAGCAGTCCACACGATTTTCCTGTGGCCGCCTGACGAGTCTCTCTCTCTCTCTCTCTCTCTCTCTCTCTCTCTCTCTCTCATCGCTCTAGTTTCTCTATCGTATCTCTCATTCTCTCATCTCTCTATTTTCTCCCCCCCCCTCTCTCATCGCTTTAGTTTCTCTATCGTATCTCTCATCTCTCTATTCTCTCTCTCTTTCCCTCTCCGTCGCCGTGCTGCGTGGCCAGGGACGGCGGGGGGAGGGGGGGGGGGGGGCGGCGCTGCGCAGGAGCAGACAGCTTGGCGTCTCGGACAGCGGCAAGGAAGACCCCACCGAGAGGGGCGGGTGAGGGGTGGAGGGGGGAGGCGAGGGCCTTGACGGAGCGTACCGTCTCCTCTTCCCTGTGGTCCAGCCGTCCGCCGGTCCGTCGGGGTCGACGGGGGCCTCCGCCTCGGGGCAGGAGAGGAGAGGCCGGGCCGGGCGGGGCCGCGGGGCCCGCAGGGCCGGCGGCGGGACCCACCAGCGACAGCGGGCTGCAGCTGCAGCAGCTGCAGCAGCTGCAGCAGCGCACGCGAGACGAGCCCCCCTCCTCCTCCCAGTGCCTCTCCTGCTCCTGCAGCGAGCGCACGGCGGCGGCGGCCCGGACTCCTGGGTAAAGAGTTGCGCGCGCGCGCGCGCTGGGGGTCCTCGGGGGCCCCCGGGGGTCCCCGCCGTGGGGGCGTAGCTATGTAGGGCCCGCTGGAGGGGGGCGGGGCCCCAGCGGGGGCCGAGGGCGGCCCGGGGGCGGCCGGGGGCGGGGCGGGCCGGAGACCACACACGGCCAACAATGCGAGTCGTGTTGGTTTCTTTGGCCTGCCGTGACGAGCGGGAGCAGGGGTACGGGCCGGGCCCGGGCCGCCCGCTGCAGCGGCGGTAGCGGCGGTAGCCGCAACAAGGTAGAGAAACACTGCGCCGATTGCGCCAGCTCCCCGCCGCCGCCACCGCCACCGCAGCAGCGGCAGGCTCTGCGGCCGGCTCGGGCCCCCGGCCCCGGCCCGCCGCCAACCCCTTGCCAACGAACGGAACGAACACTGCCGCGTTCGGAGTCGCTGTTCCGCGATGCCATGCGGCCGGGGCGCGCGCTCTTACGTCAGCAACTGCTGCAGCACAAGCAAACGCACCCCTGGAATCTCCGTACCCGTGCTGTGTGTGTGTGTGTGTGCGCGCGCGAGTACTGGACCGGCTTCCGTTGCACCACCGCGCCGCAGATATAGTAATAGCACCCGGTGACTCACAGCAGTACACTCTGCCCTCCGCGTCGGCGCGCTGAAGCTCCGTCTCTGCCCCACGTATAGTAACGCGTAAGAGAAAGAGAGAGAGAGAGAGAGAGAGAGAGAGAGAGAGAGAGAGAGAGAGAGAGAGAGAGAGAGAGAGAGAGAGAGAGTACCCAGTGTAGCGCACCACACAGCGGCACAAAGGGGCAACAAAAGGCGATCGAGAACACACACACACACACACACGATTGATACGCCGTTGGCTCACACGACTGAGGTGGCCCCGTAGGGGGTCCTACCGCAGGGGGTACGGGGGTCGACGGCGGCCTCTGATCCCCCGCCGCGGCGGACGCGAGGGACGCGGGGCATGACGGGTGTGTTTGTGTAGGATTAGAACCGCTCAATCCCGTCCATCCACACTCATTCAGACCGTGTCGGCGCTCTGCCCGACGCTGCCCCGCTCCCCGACCGCGCCTCTCTTTCAGCCGTGTTTTCCAGAGGGAACTCGGGCCGGAACTAAGGAGAGACTCGGGGATCACAGAAGCGGGCCTCGTGCCCGCAGCAGGGAGTATCTCCGCCGCGGGTGTCGGCCGCGAGCCCGTTGCGAGGCTTCGCGCTCTCGCTAGCGTGGTGTCGCCGCTACTCAGTAGGCATTTCCAACGAGGCTCCAGAACGGAAGGAGGAGAGGAAGTCTTTCAGTGCGGGAACGGGTGATGATGAGAGATAGCGCACGGCGACCCGCGGTGCGGATACTCCACGGCGTGCGATTTCTCATTCTGCCCGATTCCGCTCTTCCATACTTCCGTTCTGGCCGCGGAAGTATCTTCTCGGCCCGCGTGGGGTATCCCCGCGGCACAGCTTGAATCTACCGTATGGCCGTCGACACATTGTCGCTAGGTACCCATTTTTCGGTTTGCTCGCGGCTGTATGACGGTCGAGGTTGCTTCACTGCACGCAAACCAGAAGACGACCGCTAAAAGTAATAGTCTTTGTAGAGTCGATTAAACTTCGATTTGACTTGAGGGCACGGCCAACTGCTCGTGCTTGGGTGTCGGGCGTGTATCCGGTTCTCTATCCTCTATCTCTCTGACTCGCGCCCGATTTCGTAATGATGGATAGAGAGGATAGAGGATGGATAGACCTCTTTGGGAGCGGGTTCGAATACCTGCTGCATCAGGACAGATTATTTTTTTGGTAGCGCTTTTCGATACCGAACAGGGCTGACCCTTTTTTTTTGTGTGTGTGTGTGTGTGTTCGAATGCCGACGAGGGTGGTCAACGGGGTGTGCGAACATAGTTGCAGCAGGCATGCCGTCGAGCGTAGCCCAGTGTGGCCGAAAGGCGAACAAAGATGTGACAGAAGAAAAGAACAAAGAGAGGAGAGGGCGGGAGATGGAGGAGGGCAGATCGCAAGGACGGCTCAGGCTAATTCGGCTGCGGGGCGGCATGGCGTCACCGATGCCATCCAGATTTTATCTGCAGATTCCCCCCCCCCCTCTCTCTCTCTCTCTCGCACTCGTGGGTAGACCGGGCATCTCAGCCCCAGAGAAAGAGAGACGGAGAGAGATGTCCAACATCGGGCCCTTTTAATAATCGGAGGAAACAATACGTGAAACGTATCTCCCTTAGCGTGACAGCACAGGGAGGGGGGGCAGAAGGAGGAACCGATGGGAACACCCGTATTGTTTTATCGGGGGGCCTCCCCCCCCCCCTCCTCATCCCCCGAACGTCCCATCCTCTCCAGGCCCCCCGCAGAGTCCAGGGCCCCGGGGGCCTTGAGGGCCTGGGGGGGCTTCGGCGTGCAAGCCTCCGGCAGTGGATCGGGTCTGGCTGGATCGGTCCGGGCGGGATGACGATCTTCCGAAAAGATAGCAGCCTTAGGCCTGTGACTCCTATGTCGCCTGACTTTGCCGGGAAGGGGGAGGAGGAGGAGGAGGGGGGGGGGGGGGGGGGGGGGGCAGCCACCGTGTACTGCCGTTGCCTTGTGGGTCCATGCCTGTTGTTTGAGGGTTGCAGTAGGGGAAGGTGAAAATGTAAATCTTATTTATAAAGCAAATCTTTAATCCACATTTTAAAAAAAAGTACAAAATACATATGTTACAGGGACTGAAATGCAAAAGAAACTTTGCATACACATATGGAAATAATTACAGGGCTGGTCCCTGGGCAGACTTTTGGTTTTCTGTTGGTCCAAAACTCAGGTAAGGCACATGAAGAAATTGTGTATCTTGCATTGATTGAGAATAGAGCTCATGATTAAAATAGCAAGATAATTGAGAAACCTAGTGATGCATAGTGTAAAATATGAACTATTAACTTTAGGTGGGTGGTTGGGTCACTTACTAATACCAGATGATGCCTTTCAAAACTATGAGAGAACATACACAAACACCATCTGAGAATATTTGTACTGATAATACCATAATTTTAAAACATCAAAATAGTAAAGTGCTATTCATACCTTAGTTTCCATTCTTCTTTCAGTACAGTATTAAATATAAAGTGGGGCTACTTGTCTTTTGAGATTCAAATTAAACATTTAGGTGATCAATATGTTGCACTCCTCAAAAGTAAATCTTGGCACACATGTATCACAACAGGACAGGTAAAATTTGCATTATGAGCACAGATATGTACAGGGAACACTGTTACATTTAAACCCCAGTCACAAAAGTACTTTCCTCACAAGGCAGTCTAGTTCTTAAAATCATTTTGTTCGAATGTCATTAGGTCAATAGGAACACCAGTATAGAATCTTGTCAATGTTAGAAAATTGCTGAAAATGCAACCAGAGTTCACTCATGCGCACACACAGCACAACATACAAGGTACATCGGCTAATAACTGCTCCGACTTGCCCTGAGAGAAGAACTCGTATAATGATAGCATACATGCAGCCTACAGATCCGAACCTGATACTGCATCTCTCTCTGCAACAACTCAAACACAAACTGGAGTACTTGCTGCAAGAAGAAAAACAGGAGTTGTTTCACACACAATGTATCAAGCATCCTCTTAAGATTAGTAACATTGATCACATGATTTCACACGTCTCTGCGCTCAACCAGATAACAAAGAATAGATTAATAATACAAAATTGTCAGCATTTTGATGAATTAAAAAACGTAACAATTGTATTAAAATGTAACAACTTCATTTGCCAATGCAAGTTGTCATTTAATGGCAAGAATAATGGGCAAATAAATACTGTTTTGTACAAATCACATACAAGAGAATAAATATTTTAAGAACAACAAAAGTATAGGAAAAATCAACAAATGTACAGTGTTAACACAACAGTACATATCCTGATAGTTAATATAGGTGGGCTAGGCCAAAGCCTTTGATAAAGAAAAATATACAAAATCTGCTTAACAAGGTAAATACAATACTAATGTACAGGTCAGTTAATACTACAGTAAGGTACAAAACATCAGGAATATCTATCTTGTTCATTCTTGAAAATAATGTAACAAAGAGGGCCTTATAACTATAAAGGAATATAGAAAAATAGTGAGATCTCAGCTATGCAGCTTAGCAGAGTTTCAGAATATTTTCTTCAAACAAGATAAAATGAAGCTCCAAAGCTTCACACCTGAAAGATCACTGAAACCTTCAATTATTTTCATGTACATTTAAAAACCTTTTGAATAGTGAAAGATGAAACAGATCAACAGTCATGTTGTTTGCAGCTCTGTCAAATAAAATTGACTCATCAATGGTGACCCTAATATGAATGATTCAGGATTTGTTACATTTCAAGATCGAGAATCAAAAACTGCAGGTATATTTCACTTGCTTGGCCTCCTCGTCTGTCACCACAGAAAAAGTGTTGGGAATACTCCTCCACAAAATAAACACCAAAATTAACATTACATGGCAAACCTCTACTAAGCTTCATATCAACCATATATATCCACCTCAAAAATTCATAGATTCAAAAAGTTTGGAAGTAAATATGGAGGAGGGCAGGCTGCTCTGTAAGCAACAGCCTTCTTCACCCTCCGTTAGCCCTTCTACTCTTTAAAAGAATCAAAGAAGAAAAAAAACAATTCACCTTCTCACTGCAGGACCTTCTTCCAGCTTCCTCCAGACAACCTTCAAAAGATTAAAGAGAACCGGTTGTTAGATTAAATAGTATTATTGAAAGACTCAATATGAAGCACTACGAAATAATTACTTACATTGCACATTTCTCTCACAAGAGCCTTTTCACCGTCATCCATGTCAAGAACTGGACCCTCCACACCATTTGACACAGATGACACAGAACTACTTATTGTTGGTGTTCCAGGAGGAACAGCTTGTTCAACCTGCTCCCGAACTTCTAGAACTTGGAGTGCCTGCACTACAGCTTCTGGACGTGAATTCTGAAAAATACCATAAACACTGAATAATATTGATAATTTTGTTACGTTATATGTCTCAACTCAGCAGAGATAAAATTACTACTTTGCTTAAGTGATGAAATTAACTCAATACATGTGACTTACTGGATCGACCAGTTCCCACCCTGAGGGACGATCTTGTTCTGGGCTGACACCTGCACTGATGAGTTTCTGACAAAGTAACCTCTTCTCTTCCTCTAAAGTTTTCACTCTCTGCTCAAGGCTACGTACATACTGCATCATTTGGTCTGCAAGCATAGAAATATGTAAAATTTCATGAACAGTTTGAGTGGAGCAAACTAAAAAGTGTCCAACAAAGATAATATACCATTGAAGACTGTTCTTTGTCGCTGAATGCTCTCTTCCAACAGTCTCTCTCTGCTTTCAGTTCTCCTCACATTCATGCTGTTTCCATGAAAAGCAACACTGTTTACAGGAGCTCCTCCTGACCCCAGTGCTTGGCCTGGGCCGGGAGGTACAAACTGGGATGGTATGGCAGGTTCGTCAGCATTGGTACTGGAGCTGCTTCCATCGCCGTCATCACGCATGGCCTGGGAAGGTCTCAGGCCCGTGCCACAGTGAGGACAGACTTGATTCTGGTTGCGTTCCTCATCAAGATACAAGCAAAGTTCCTAGGGAAATTGAACAAACAATACATAATGAAATTCAATCATTGTCTTGTATTAACCAAGTCACCTAAATGACAAAAAACAAAAATAAAAAAAAATTACAATGCTTACTTTCAACTCCAAATTATCTTTGATTAGTTCATGTTGTTTAGTATCAAGCTCTCTCAACTTATTTTGATAAGCGGACACTTCTTGTCTCATGACACTCGCTGTATATCGACCAAATCGTTGCCACTCCCTGGCGAGCTTCCTCCCTTTTTGACGATCATCATCAAGAAAACAGCATAAGTCTCTTAGCTCCTGGTTGTCATCACTCAAACGTTGATTTGCTTCCTTCAGAGCTCTCACCTCTGACGCTAAGCCTGAGAAAAAAACAATGCAATAAGTAGAAGACAAATGTCACATTATCTTTTTCAAACTGTAGCACAACACACATACCTTGCAGATGTCGCCCAGCTTCCCTTGCAGCTTGACCCTGTTCTGCTGCGACTCGTGCAGCCTCCCTTGCTGCTTGACCCTGTTCTGCTGCCGCTCTTGCAGCCTCATTCTCAGACTTGCGGACAAATTTGAGCATTTCAACAGGTCCGAGTCGCAGCAATTCCTCGTCATTTGGTCGCTGAGGTGCAGGCAGCCCAACAATTGGATTTGGTCGTCTTCCAGTCACCGCTGGAGGGGCAGGGTATTGTGGAGGCTGAGGGTAGGACGGTGCTCTCATCAGTGGTTGCTTCATCGATCCATCAATGTTATTCAGCTTGGCGCCATCCTTGGAGAGTTGAGGAGGTGGCAGTGGGACTGGAGACGGTTGCGCAGGGGCGGGTGGCGGTGGATAATGTTTCAGTATGCCAGTACCATGGCCAGGGCCTGGACCGGAGTTGGGTCCCTGAGGAGTAACTTGGGGCGGCGGCTGGTACCGCGGAGGGGCTGGGGCTGGCGCTGGTGCTCCCACCACATCAACTGGGGGTGGAGGGGCCTTGTTGTTGTAAGCTGATTTCTTATTGGACATGTTCTCCTTCTGGTCTGCAGCCTGGCATCACCCAACAGACAGAACAGGCGGAGGCGGCCGCTGCCTCAACGGCACAACATCCGCAAAAGTGTGGACACAAATCTTGCGCTGACGGGGATTCCAAGAGCAAAACATTTAAGTGGGTCACTAGATGGAGAAGTAGCACGGGCCATGTGAAGGCTACTTGTCAAAGATCCACTTCGGGAAAAGTTGACCTTTCCCCAGCGAATATGTCGATGCCACCTCTTGAGTCGAGCGTGTCAGCATTGCGTTCAACACTTCCAGCAACATACACCACTCAACAAGTTACAGAACAAGTTCACGAAGGGGAAAACATCGAACATGTTTGGAAAACAACTTTTGCAGACGCGGACATAACGTAGGCCTTCAGGATGCGTAGTTTTTTATTTTCCAACATGGCGACGCCCGGTGGCTCCCTCATGCGGTCACGTCTGAAAGCCGCGGCGGAATGCCGGATAGCCCGCGGCACTTTAAAGACAGTGTCGGCTGCTACACAATGTTTCATAAATCTGATAAAGAAAATAATGGAAGAAATGCAAGGAAAGTTCTGGAAGGGGCGATACATGAAAATAGCACGAGAGGCACAAAACCGATATTAAAGCCTTTTATTCAAAATTAAAAATGAACAACATTATTCACCATCCTGAACAGAAGTGAAGAAACCAATTACAGCAACCATAAAACAACAGAATATGACATAACATAAAATTTTGCAAAAGTTCTCCCATTAAACAAAAAGCCAAATTTAACATGAAATAAATGATCTTTAAACATGTAACAGCACAGCTCACAATGAAGATAAAACTAAGAACATTGAAAATGATGATATTGGAATTCAAAAACGGATGCTATCAACCTCAACCCCTCAGGTTCACACCATTAACAAACATACATTATATAGGTACCTGAACCAAAGCAATTATCTCTTCTCACAAAACATATTGTCATGAGTACAGACCATTTAGCACTGTACTGTGGTTATAAGTTAACTTTCAAAATAATTTTTGAGACCTCATGGTCCCATATCACAACAACACAACACAGGTACATACATCATCAATTTATGAAAAGAAAAGGAAAGGAAAAACACAGTCTAGGACTGCTTACATCAGCCTCATCTACTTTAAACACAAAATAACCCTAATATTAATGTTTGATACTAGACATTCAAAATACAGTAGCTGAAATTGATTTAACTAATTCAAGGTTTCGCGGATCTATAAACTTGGGGTTACATTAGGTGTGAAATGAACATGATATGGGTCTAATGTAGGCAAATTAAGAAACTGACATAGTAAAAATAAAATCACAATTTTAAGTAGAAGGGCACAATTACAATGTGTCCTACCCTATCACATTTAAATTCAATTCAAAATTTAAGATAGCTATACTAAATTGCTGATCTAGGTCCTAAAATAGTGACTTAGAAGCCAAAATCTTTGTTTGAAAAATAATTTCAAGTTTGAATAAAAATTAACATGAATAGGTGGACTTGACAGCAAAACTTTTGCAGTTCCTCACTAGCAGTAGGAAACAAAATAGGTGTTTAAAGGTGATCTGCTCCAAAACATATCTCTACATCAAGGCACTTAAGGAAGAGTTCAAAAATAATGTCTCTAGGCACAAACACTACATTGCAGTTACACTCAGCCTTTTTCCAGAATTGAGCCAAGATCCACTTCACTTCACATCAAGGATCTCAATGTCACTATCATTATTATCACGATCCACAACATTTGGATTTACTTTGATTACGTTAGTTGACAACACAGTTGTGTGGGCCTTCCCTTCAGGTCTCGTGACCTTGGCATAGCCATTTCCTGAGGGAACTGGGTTTGACTTGGCTTTAGGAAGAATATATGCCTGTCGTGGAGCTACTACGCTTGGGACTGGATTAGGTGCAATGGCGGGTAGACAGGGCACGAATTGGGAATAGATAACATGGGAAGTACCAAGAGAGGTGCTTGTGGGAGTTGTAGGATTGGCGACCAGCACACTCGGAATCATAAAGCTACGGTTCAATACAGTTGAACTCTTTGGGGGAAGAACTAAAGCATGAAGTGGCGATGATGAAGGAGGGGATGAAACAACCGAAACAGACGCTGCAGGTGAATTTGTACTTGAGCTGCTTGTAGAAGAGTTTAGTCGTTTCCTCTTTGCTGGAGGGTCACTAAGAAGAATTCTTGGCTTCACATTGTTGGGAGCAGCTGGTGTCTGGATGACAATAGTTGGTGAAGATGCTATGCCTTTACTTGATTGCAATTTTGTGGCGGCTGATGTCTTTGGGACAGGTGCATGGAGATTGGTACCTGCAGCAAAAGGTTTCAATATGTAAAAGACATCCAAATAAAAAAATTGAAATGTAGGAAAATTTGAGTTTACTTCACCTGCAGGTAGGCCACTTTTACCCTGAACCATTGCCTGAGTGACAGGACAATCCCGATGAGCGAGGAGCAATGTTTTAAGCTGAGCAACTTCATCTCTCAGCATTGAAACCTCATGCTGTAATTGTCCATTCGTACGAAGCATTTCATTTGCTCTGCGCTCCAGCTCTTTCACCCATGTTTTGCGTTTTTCCCTGCAACGCATTGCTGCTGCCCTGATGTTTGACAGAAAACATTTCATATTAACTACTTGGGTAAAAACAGTGCTTTAAAAAGGAGTACTAGTTAGGTGACAGATCAATACCTGTTTCTTTTACGCTTTTCTTCCATCCAATTCATTTCATGAGGTGCATCATCATTACCAGACCCACTTTTAGCATCCATATGCTGCAGAGATGAAAAAGCTTGTAAAATATCCGAGTCACAAAATAGAAATTAATAATAAAAATAATTATTTTAAAGGCAATTTAAAACATACTGAAAGTTCGGGCTCTGGGCTGCTGACCCTCGCTGAAGCAGAATGAAATTCATTGCTTGAAATCGCACCAGGCGAAGATTTTGAATTAGTCGCAGGGCAGGAGTTGTTCATTAGTCTATGTTTTAATTTCTGTTGAGGAAATAATTACAGTTCTAAGAACTAGGGGCTGTTTACAAAAAAACAACAACAAATAAAATTGAAAAACACATCAACATAAATACCTGTTTGGCAATAGACATCTTATCATTAAGTGTATTAGTCTTTTTCAAAGTAGTCAAGTTGCTGCTTCTGTCAGCATCCTTGCTACTACCAGAATCAACCGCACTGCTTCCTTTGATTTTATTGGAGGAAATATTTGGAACAATTGATGTTGAGCCCAGTCTATGACTATTTTGACTTCCTTCATCACCAGCACTCTTAAGAAAAGATGAATCTACCTGCATTACATAAGTTTGATTAAACTAGACCCATGAGAAATTCTTATGACGGGAAGCTTACATTGCAAAGACAGTTGATTAGAAATTTGTATGTTACCTTGATAATTGGAATGTCATTCTCTTTTGTTCCTCTTGTAACAGAATCCATTTGTTCAACTGGAAGGGAAGACAGTTGCACCATTTTGCCGTTTGGCATCCGTAACAAGAACTGGATTTGTCCCAAGGCGGCTTCATCATTTATGTCAGAGACGTCAACATTTGATCTACACAACATTAAACAAATACACTATGTAACTCTGATAGAACATGAGCTCAAAATCTGTCATGACACCTGTGTACACCTACGTTTGTGTGTCTTCTGATGTGTCAGCCTCCTGTTGAACAACGAGCTTATCAGCTTCATCCCCGCTATCGTCCAGTATGTGAAGTGGGTCTGAAAGACATTTAAATTTAGCGAGTTTGACAGTCAAGTAAAACATTCAGAATTGGGAACCCAACACATGTGAAGAAGCCAAGAGCACACACACCTGCATCATGCTGAATAATGGGGATGGAGAGATCATCTCGAGGAGAAATGGGCCTTCTCCTTTTAGTTACTTCATTAGGATTTGGAAATATTACGTGTGGTGTGTGCAGTGAATCGTCTGTATTGTTTGGCACAGCAAGACTTGACACCTGCAAGGTTAAAAAAACCAAGTGGGTAAGCATTTAATTACAGCAATTCCAGAAAAACAGGCAATGCAAAAATACATAAAAATACCTCTAAGGGTGCAGCTCCAGAGCGGATACCTTCTGCTGCCTTGCGAAATGTTTCCTCGAATGGGTTGATTGTTTGCAAATCTTGAAATAAACCCATTTCTTCACATTTTTGAATCAGCCTGATAGGTGTAGGAGTTTGATCAGCTGTTCAAAGTACATTTCATTAGTATTGTGCAGACTGATAAGAAAACTGGATGAATGTTGGAAGGTCAACATACTTGAGTCAGGGTCTAATTTTGTACCAACATTTAAGAGCATGTCCCGTTTTTTGAAACCCCTAGACTGGTCGACACCCGACAAATGCTGTAAAAGGGTAAAATTATCAACCTGAACTCATTTTTCATACTCAATTCACATTGTCTGCTAGTTATTTAAATTACTTGGACATTATTTTGAGGATACTGCTTTTCATCATCTGAGTTCGCCATTATGTTCTGTGGTTTATTTCACCTCTCCATTGATGAATCAGCCTGAAAAATAGAAGAAAACAATGAGAAAATAAGTATTGTACATTCGCAAAGGTAAGTCGTAAGTGATCATCGAATAACAAATGTTCCAATTAAGAAAAGAGAGACAGATCGCTGTCGAGCACAATCAACACAAATGTGTCCTTGAACCATCAGGTACACAACAGTTGCGCCCTTTCTAAACTTAAATGAATTTGTCCCTCAATTTCTTAGAGGAAAAAATAAAGGTAAAGTCTGTGCAGTTTGTATAATGGTAAAGCAAAAATCCGACGAAGCACACACAACGAGAAGAATAAACGCGCAATGGGTTAAATGTGCAAATTTGAAACTGCAACATAACCTTGCACTTCACTAAGGAATTCGTACTTTGATGCAGTTGTAATCCAAACGATTTCTCTTGGCGCCAGATTGAGGGAGAGGAAGTGACCATGATGGGATTACATACTGAAGCACACTTGGTTTACAGGGATCTAGAAAAATCAATCGGTAGGAACGCGAACGCTAGAGCAATCGGGTTGCATAAAACGCCGCTAGAAATCATGACAGGAGCAGCAGACCACAGCAAAGGGAATGAATCCCTTGCCAATTCACAGGTTCAAAACTGGATGTAACAATGAACACTGACACTGTTCCTACGTCCCCGGAACCCCCAGCATCGCCCGATCCAGTTTGTGCGGAGAAAAGGACTTCTGCCCTCTTCTCGTCACTGTAAACACCCGTTGTTGGCGAAGCTGTGGCGAATCTCTCATCTGCGGTACCACATAGCCTCGCGTAGGGTGCAGGTACCAGCTGCTAGTTTCTAGGGGGCTCGTGTTTCCGTCGTCGTCGTCGTCAACAAAAAGAAAAATCACCAAGAAGAAAAAGGCTGGTCTGCCACCAGAGATTATTGCATGCCATAGTCGTTACGCATAGGCCAAATACAGCCGCCCGCAATGACTAGCTGAAGCTTCCAGCGTACGCTTCTGATTTGTTCCACCAAAATTTCCCGTTGTCGTGCGTAAGTGAAGGGGTTCACCATGGTGGTCCCGAGCAAGCCCGAGAATAACAACCCGGTGCCACAAGCCCAGCCCGTGGTCCGGAGGTCGTCCAGCCCGGGAGTTCTGAGCGTTCTGTACAGTGTCACCAAGAAGGTGGGCACGGTCGCGATCGTGTACCTGCTGGGCTACTACAACATCAGCGTGGCATGGCTGATAGGGCCTGTCATTCTGTCAGTGGTCCGGGAGGAGTGGAAGCGGACCTCGGACGCCAGGAGGGCCCTGGCCAAGGCCGCAGCCATGAGCAACGAGAAGGAAGTGATCATGGCACGCATCGATGAGCTGCCTGCCTGGGTAGGTCTTGGTCTTACAGGAGAGACCCGTCTCTGGTCAGTGTTGTTACTCCAGTAGTGTCGCCTGTCTGTGGTTAGCGGGGAGGGGCGTCACCTGGCATTCCCCCTCCCTGTTCCCAGCACTGTCCGGTCTCTCCAGGAATTCCCCTCTGAACGTTCTCCGATATCTGTTGCAGGTTTATTTCCCAGATGTGGAACGAGCAGAATGGCTGAACAGGGTAAGGAGATGTCATTTTGATGTATGATAACCTGCTGAGGGCAATAGCAGAACTGAGCTCTATTTTTTCTTCTGAATTTTAGGTCATTCGACAATTATGGCCCAATGCTAACCACTATGCCAGAGACTTACTAAGCACTGTGATTGAGCCCAGCATCCGTGACGCACTAGCAGCGTATAAATTGCCAGGTTTCAAGTTTGACAAAATGATCCTGGGTACCATCCCGTTTCGTGTTGGTGGAGTCAAGGTTTATGACCATAATGTATCACGGAATGAGATCATCATGGACTTGGACTTTTTCTATGCTGGAGACTGTGATATATCTTTCACACTCAGTGGTATTCCTGGGGGTATAAAAGACTTTCAAGTATGCATTTACTCTTCACATTTTTTTATGAATGTCCTGTACACATGTGTGCCAGTGCTGTGATTCATGTCCATTCTTTGTAGATTCATGGAATGCTCAGGGTTGTAATGAAACCTTTAATTCATAAAATGCCATTGGTTGGTGGTCTCCAAGTATTTTTCCTCAACAACCCCACAATTGATTTCAATTTGGTTGGTGCTGCTGATGTCTTGGATGTCCCTGGAGTAAGGTATGCGTCTTCTATGTTAATGTCGCTGTACCTCCATGGGGGAAAATGTTATATTCGTATTCTACAAATGTTTGCAGTGATATATTGCGCCGAATTATTGTCGAACAAGTTGCTGCCCTGATGGTTCTACCCAACAAATTGCCCATAACACTGAGTGATGTTGTTTCTGCACAAATCTTGAAGACTCCTGAACCAGAAGTATGTGTCAAATACCTTTGGAAGATTTTTGAAGTGGTCTATCCGACTCGATTCTTTTTATTGGCAACATGCTTTTACAGGGTGTGTTAAGAGTGCATGTTGTAGAGGCAAAGGAACTTATGAAGATGGATGTGAGCCTTATGGGTAAAGGCAAATCAGATCCTTACGCTGTGATAACTGTTGGTGCTCAGCAATTCCGCACTCAAATTATCAACAATACAGTTAGCCCCAAATGGGACTACTGGTGTGAGGTAAGACTACCTTCTTGTGTTCGTTTTAATGCCAAAGGTTTGATTGTGTGCCTTGGTTGCTTGTGTTCAGATATTTTTTTGATTTTTTATAAATTTGAAGCCTGCAGAGCTATGCATCATGAAGTTTTTGTGAGATTTGAGTCTGTGTTTGAGGATCTTTGGAAACAGACATTTTCATCTCTGCAGCAGGATAGCTTTACTGTGGTTTAAACTAACTTTGATCCAAAGCCGACAATAATCTTTATCAAAACACCCAATAGCTGTGGATTGTTTGCAGCGGATATTGTACATCCACAACATTGTTTACAATGATAACCATTCTTGTGTGCTGTAGTTTGTTGATTAATCATTCGTGTCAATCATCATTATTTGTATGTTGTTTTCCTTTTTGATTCAATGATTTTGATGGTAATAATTTTGGAAAGCTCACTTCATTCCATTCAGTGTGAGGTCTATGCACCCCGTGCCCAGACCCTTCATGTTCGTCTCTACGATAAGGATGACTCACGGAAAGATGAGAAATTAGGAAGGTGAGAGGCATGGTATCAGATTTATTTCCACTGTGCACTGTCTACTGTAGCCTACTGGTGGTGGTCACTGCTGAACTATTACACTAAACTTTCAGCTTTTCTACTCAGAACCATACATAATTTTATTGTTTGACCCATTAACTGTATGTATAGTTAGGATGCTCAAATTTTAAAAATACAACTGGTGGCCGTCATTTTGCACACTTGATAAATAGATTCAGGTTAATTTCACTAATGTTGACAAATTTTACGCATGCTGTGTGTTTTCGAAGTGGTACTCCTGAGTTCTTACAGTAGCAAGCGGCACTTGAAGCACATCTTCCTACATCTTCGTTCCTCTGCATTGTGTAAAGATTAAGTTATGCATGTTGTAAATACCCCCTGAACTGGTACCATGATATGGCTGTGTGTCCCTTTTGCCTTACAGGAGACTTCCATGTTGTCAATAAGTAAAATCGCCAGAAATTGGTTAGATTCTGTAATGGAACCTAGGTATTGAGTGGAATGTTGCATCGCTCGAGTGCTCATATAATCCTTCAGCATGATTGTGTGAAAGAACATCTTGACCGTGGCGGTTGACTCTATTGATTCACCTGTGCTATAAATTTTTCTCAACTTGCATTTATTATTATTATTATTTTCTTAATATTTCATGGTACCAGAAGTCTGTAGCTTTGAAACTTGGCCAGTATTTTGTATCTTGATTGTTCAAAGGCTGAGATATCGTCACGGAAGGCTCAAATCATTTCGGTGCAGTGTTGGGACTGGGATCCTGGTTTTCCTGGTGTCCAAAATGATGATTTTCTGGGGAGGTATATCAGTGAGAGTTTGTTTTGTGTGGATGATAATTTACATATTATTTTGTGTTGCTCTTCCACAACTGTTTGATTTTGGTGCTGAGTTAAGCCTTGGTTTTAATTAGGAATTTCTTGGATTTAATTGACTCTACAATCTATTCAACTGTCGGCCCCCCCCCCCCTTTTCTAGTAACATTTTAATAACAAGATTCACAATTGCTTTTTATCCAATGAATAAATGCATACCTTTGTGTGCCTCTCACAACTCCTCAGTCACTGAATCGTTCACTGGCCACTGAATGATTTCTGATGATTTCTCTGAATATTTAGCTTTGTTCACCCTCATAACTACTTTGAACCTGTGTTTTCCAGTCTGCTTACCCCTTGCATGCAAAATTGTTTACTTATTGTGCTGTTTGTGCCAGATTCCTCTGGAACATACACAAAACATCACTGTCGAGGTGTCAGTTGAAGAAGGAGAAACTTACTTGCAAGATGATTGGTGTGGAAGGTATCCCCATCCCCTTTTATCCCCCCCCCCCCCCTCCCCTATTTTTTCCGCTAATTCCCTATCCCGTTTTCAAAAACCATCATGTTTACAAACCCTGGTGCAAAATTCCCTTCATCAATCTCAACATCTTGTCCTATCCCTATTTCATGAGTCTCCATGAGCTTCCTACTAATGGGAATGTTTATTGATGCCCTCAGTGTATGATCAACCAGACCTCACCCCATACTCTATTGGTACGGTTATTTGATAGAGATAAGGGGAGTGACGACGATTTTCTGGGAAGGTAGCTAGACTTCTCGTTTTTTTTTTCTTTCATAAATTTTGATATTCAAATGGAAACTGCTCAGTGGGTGTAAATTTTACTTGCCTTCATAGGTAAAGAAACTGCATATGAAAGCCTTCTTTCAAATTTGCTATATGTAAGATCTGAGTTGCATCCGTGTGCATGCCGTTTTCTTGAGCTTCTTTGATTTTGTTTTTTTCTGGCTATTTTATGCTTTGTCTTCCTTGCCAGCTTCTATTGGCTTTAGTGCATAAATGCATGAGTAACAACTAACTGCAGTTGTAATGTCATTTGGCGTGCCGATCAAGAGAATTGAAAATGCCATAAGAAAGCCCAATTGAGAAAACCAATAATAATAATTTGCATCTGGGGCCTAGTTTTACCTTTTTTTGAAGCAAAGTACAAAACCTTACTACTCATTTCTTTCTTCTTGTGTTGATATATTTTTTCATGATTTTAGGGCTTCTGTGGAAGTAAGCACTGTTGTGAAGAAAGGGGAGCTTGACATTGTGAGTGAGCCTATTGTGAAGTCATGAAATATCTAATATCTTATCCGATCTAAATTTTTTTCCTCTTCCCTTACTTAGTGGCTTACCCTGGAGGAGGCTAAACATGGCATGGTTCACTTGAGAATGTCATGGCATACTTTGACTGATGACGTGAAAGCCTTGCCTTTGGTGAGTAATTGCTGTCATGGTGTATTGGGACTACTCTCACGTGCCTTACTTAATTATTCTTGCCCTCAATGGATTTTGTCATCAGGCTCTTGCAGAAACTCAGCAACTACGAGTAACTTCAATGAGCACTGCAATTTTGATGGTGTACCTTGACTCTGCCAAAAACCTACCTGTAAGTGTTAAGATATTATCTGGTCTTAATTTAATTTTTAATCAGGTTATTCTATATCTTGTTTTTGCCTCCCCCCTTTCTTTTCCCCTCCCCCTCAAATGTAGGATGCGCGCACTGGCCGCAGACCAGATCCACTTGCTATTCTGGGTGTTGGGAAAGATACCCAGAGTACGCAAGTCAGCTATCGCACTGATTCTCCTGTCTGGGAAAGAGGTTTCACATTCCTTGTGAAGAATCCAGAGACTGACACTTTTATTCTGAGGGTAAGACTAATTTATTCCATTTTCTGCAATACTTGAAGGGTTTGAAAAATTTTGTAACTTATGTTCTTCATAAATGTTGTTTCCAAACAGGTAAAGGACCAAAAGACGGACCATGACATTGGCCGTCTTGAATTCCATTTAGCCAAACTCCTAGCCAACGAAAACCTAGAGCTCAGTGATCAACCTTTGCTGCTGCAACAATCAGGACCAATCAGCAGAGTTCGTTTATCTCTAAGACTAAGGGTGTGTATTAGGTAGTACGCCAAGAGTTCTGTATTAACGGTATATTTTAAATTAAATGCAACCCTGGTTTCTCTTCAGATCTTGAAACACTCTGACCCAGAAACTGAGGGTCCACTTCCAGATGTAGATGAAGACGTAACAGACCAAGGGAGTGGCTCGAGCAAAAGAGGTGGGTGAGAAGGTCCTTGACACGCCGAGGCAATATTTGAGCTACTTCCCTATTCTTATATGATTTGTCAGGTCCCCCTGCTACTTCTCTTCTACTGTCATGCTTTCTCACACCAATTTCCTTGAATTTTCTAACCCATCACCAAAGATTCCTGAGCACACTGTTGTGAAAAGGTTTGACACGATGGTTTTTGATTCTACTTGGTTCAAGTGAAAATTATTTGCTGTAGTTGTGGTTAATGATAACTAGGACCAAAATGCATTGAAGAACTTCTGCCCAGTCCCCTTCTTTTGTCTTAACAAAATTTGCAGTTGTTTTGAAGAATTACTCAATCGGTATTCAAACATTTTGCATCTTGGCCATGTTGTAATGCAGATACATGTGCAATGTGAAAGTCCTACCCTGATCTTTTCAGGCTCATCTCAAGCTTTGAACAGAGAATTTTCCCGCACAGACTCTGTTCGAAGTGCAGGTGCGCAGAGCGTGGGTGGCACCAGCGTCTCTAGTGTCCAGCCATTGAAAGAGAAACTCTCTACTCAGACTTCTGTTCAAGAAGAGTCAGCTGTTCTGGAAGAGTCAAGTGCCCCAGTTGAATCTTCACCCAATAATACACTGCTCCATCGAACACCAAGTGCAACATCGTAAGAGACTTGCCAAAGATGAAGCTGCAACTGTTTGGTGTGCATTCATAATTTAGTCTGTATGTGTTCTTGTTACAGGTCTGCTGGTGAAGCTGGCTTAGGTCGAATCCAAATGACATTACGTTATGCTACTCCTCGACAACGGCTTGTAGTTGTTATTCACAAAGTTGCGTGAGTATTTGTCTTGATCTTGTTATTTCTTTGTCAAAGCCCCTATTTGCTTTCTCACCCGCACGGCTTATTTCAGGAATTTACCTGTTCCATCCAAGGATCCTAGTAACATACCGGACCCATATGTAAAGCTTTATCTTCTGCCTGAAAGGTCCAAAGAATCCAAACGCAAAACTGAGGTGATTATAAAAGTTCAAGTCCTTACTTCTTAATTTAATTAGACATTTTTTTCTTCTGTGAGTTAATAAGTTAATATTCTTCATCATTGCAGGTCATGAAAGACAACTGTAATCCAATTTTTGATGAAACATTTGAGTACATCATTTCTCTTGGAGATTTGAATTCTCGTCAGCTGGAAGTAACTGTTGTTACCAAGAAGACATGGTTCTCTTCACAGAGTCCTGTCATGGGACAAGTAAGTGAATATTTTTGTTGACTTACCTCTCTTCAGAAGATTGCATCACTAATATTTTTTTCATTTTTGTTTTGTTCTACAGGTTATTTTAAACCTTGGAGACCTTGACTTAGGAAAAGGCTTTACGGCTTGGTATGACCTTCTTCCAGAAGTGGAGCGTGATTCTTAAAATAAGTTCAGTATGGTTGCAAGTGACTTTTGTCAGCAATGATCTTTGCATTGTTCTCCTTAAAGTTGGTGCTCTTGTTGAATTTAACCCTTGTTTAGATGCAGTTAAAATGTTTTAAAAGTTCAGGACTGTTCCAATCGATAGGTATGAATGCTCAGCATATTTCCTACATTATATACCCTTTTTTGAATTGACTGAATTTTTTGTTCCTTCAGCTGCTTCAGTTCAAGGAATTGTTTCTCATTTGCCTATTTATACTTGCTCTGTGGTTTCAGCAAGACCCTATTTGTGTTTTCCTTAACTCACAAACATATTTATTAGTTTATGTGAAGGTGATTTTACTAACTTTTGGCGTATCTATAACTATCTTAGTCTTAACTAAACGGGTTGCACATGTGCCATATGTCGTTTTGGTTAGAAACTACATCCCACCAACAGAAGTGGTCCTGGTGCTCTGATACAAACTGGAGACATCTGTATTTACTTTTTGCTTGACATTTGAAGAAACAATATTACCATACTTCTTTTTACTTTGTTACTTTTTAAACTGAACACTATTTGATGGCGATTTGTACTGAAATGCTTGTTCTCTCTTTTCCTCATTATTTCGTTTTTAAAAAACTTTTGACCGCTGCACTTAACATAAGATGTGCTCTCTTTTTTTCTTCCTCTCTAAACACAGTTGAATTCCTGTCCAAGGTAAAGGATTTTCCTTTGTTTCTATGTTTCGGGTCTTCTAACTGTAGATGACAGACCACTGCTACAGTATTTTTTTTTTTAATTTTTATTATTTTCTAATTCAACATTGATTTAAGGTGATCATTCTAAGCATGATTCTGTATGAGGGAATTCTTCATTTTCTGAGCTTTAATCTATCTCCTAGTTTTTGAAGAGGTAAAGCTGTTTACATTGTACTTGTTACCACCCACAGGCTCCTGTGATTCTTTGTGATATAGCATTTTCTATTCAATCCAAATTATGCATGAAGTTTGTTTAAATATTATACTTTTCTGTCCTGTTTTTTATTTTTATTCTTTTGTTGTGTGTTGCTATGAAGCTGTTACTACTCAAGCTGGTTTTGAGACATTCGTTTTGAATGCATTTAATAATGTGATGTTTTTCTGTTGTTTTTTGGCTGTTTGGTGTATTGCTGTACTAACAACTTGAGGTACTTGAAATAAATATTAAGGCGTCCTTTCATGCTTTGTGTGATGATTCAATTTCCTTGTCCACCAAAAATAAGAAAATGTGTAATAAATAACATGTATTATAATTTCACTGCCTAATTTTGAACACTGCAGAACTTATCGTAATATCACAGTATGCTAGTTACATGTGAACATAATGTTGGACATGCAAATGTACGAACAATAACCAGACAGCACTAAGCAACATACATAAATACACCAACCCACGTGTGTGCTGGCAAGTAAACAAAAGTACTAAGCTAGAGAGTAGAACACAAAAAAAGACAAAAAACAACTAGCCAGTGTCGGAGGAGCACTGAGACGAATTGTCATCGTTGTTGCTATCTGTAGATGAGCTATGATTTGATTTCAAAGTCCCTCTTCTCCTAAGCTGCCTTTCCCTCTCTCGTTCTTCCTCCTTTTCATCATCCAGATTTTCTGTGCAAATAAAAGTATTGATTAAATGTTATTACTCTCGTCCCCAGTGTGTAAAACAAAATGAAAGTAAATAAAGTATCACCTGCTATTGCATGGTTTTGAGCTTGTAAAGATGGAGCTATTGGAGCAACTGGGGTACGGTCCCCATCTGTTGAACTGACATTGTCCTCTAATTCTTCCCCCTCTTCATCCAACATGGCTGGTATCGGTTTTGGTACAGCTGGAAACCAAATCAAAATTTAGTATCATCAGTGTACTTCATGAGCTTGAGCAGAACATTACAATCCATGCCTGCAAATGCTTGAGGGTACTGGTTTGACAGCCTAGTCTTCAAAGTGTTGATCCTTCGAAATATTTGATCCAAATCTTTTTTCATATCTACAAGAAGCTGTGTGTGCTTCTTGAATTCTGTGCCAGCCGAAGCCAAACGATTCACTGACAGCGCATTACAGTTGGTTAACATTTCATTGGTCTTCTCGAAGCGCTGCAGCCTGGAAGGAAAGGAGAATGTGAAGTGATTGCGTACTGCAAAACAATCGGTTACAGAATCACCGGTGTAAATATGGAGGTGCGACAGTACATTTGCTTTTGAGCTCGAACCATAGCCTCTACATCTTGTTGATCAACAATGCCTGCCAGGCCTTGGATAAACACTTCTGAGGCAGTATAGTTTTGGAAACACTCTATGCTGCCCAAATCACTTTCGGGAGTGTTTTCTGATGCCATTCCGAAACCAGCAAGTGTCAAAGAGCGACAAAAGTAACAGTAGAAATGTATAATTTGCGGAGGAGGTGGAGGTGTCAACTTTTGTAGCAGAAGCAGGCACCAGCTGACGGCTGTGGACAGAGTCGAAATTCATATTCACATTGACAGAAGCTGCTTAGAGACGTGTTTCAGAGGGCTGCGCGGACAACAAAAAAAAACAAACAAGAAAACATTCTCTGCATTCTCGCATACTGCAACGAACACATGTCCCTTTCTTTGTGGTTTTCGGTCGTATTTAAAGTTCACACAGTTCTGGGCTCCTTTTTACGATTTACTTTAAAAGAAATTTTCGGGAATGGGGTATTACATTTCTCATATCACGTCGGGCGGATGGCGCAGTGGGTGGGGGCAGCAGGCAGGTCTGCGGGTCCTGCGTATCTGTTTTCCTGCGGTTCTATGTTGTTAGCCAATTGTCGGCTACTTTGCCGATTATCCTCCACGTCCGCTTGACGTTCTAGCGGAATTTTGTGCCCCTGAGAGTGTGTGCTTTGAGTAGTTGGGGTGGGCGTACGTGCCCCAAGCCGAGCCGAGCGGCGTGCCGTCACCTCAGTTTTGCCAAGTGATGATCTCACCCGCATCTCTTCTGTCAATATGACGTCCTGTAAATATTCCCTTCCAATTTGGACCCTTCTCTTGCTGTTTTCGAATTTTCACGGCGTTCTCTCGGACGGAGCGGGCAAATGGACATTCGACTTGAACAATGTAAGAATTGTGATGCATTTTTACACTCAATACTTACACTATCCATAGCTTAGTTTTTAACATTATTTTGGAATTATTGTTATAATGCAGTGTGCTTTTTTTCATTATTTTATTGTGCCACTGTCTTTTCTTGCAGGAGTACGGGTATGCAACAATTTCAAAGAGTATGTTCAACAATTCTCAGATCTTTGTTACTGGTGAGTTTGATATTGTTAGAATATTCCTGTCTATTGCAAAGTTACTTTCGGGGCTAACATATCCTTCATGCTATGTTTATTCCTTTTTTAGTGACTTGTGATGCTAGTCTTGACACAAATGTCAGTATACAATGGACTGTAGCACAATATGAGTGCTGGCAACAGTTCGCATTTATTTCAGATTTGGTGAGTGTTTTTGGAAATTTGCTTGCCGTGTGCTACTCTCAATACTAAAGAGCACTGACCGCGTTATTGCTGATTCCAGGTCTCCCAAGAACCACCTTTAGTGCTGACAAATTATACTTTAACTGGCCCTGTTACCCAACATAAGTGTAGTGATCACTTTATCTTGGTAAGTTTGTTTCATAATGATGTTTTTGACATTACTTTCGGTGCATTTTCTTTTATTTGTGTCCTATTTTCACGCTTTTTTTTGTGGGGGGTTTCTTTAGGGAGAAATTAGTCCAACTACCATAGCACCTGACAAAGGTTCCATCCAGCCAGTTGAAACTGAAGTTAAGAAAAATGTTAAAGAGACCCTGTACCCAAACAAACCAGTGAGTTGATCACTCCTATTCACTGTCCTGTGAGTTTGTGTTTTTCTCAGTCTGAGCTCTATCAATTTAATTTGGTGTCTGTCGCATTTCAGAATCACCAATCTCCAATCTACACTGTTCATCGGGATGGGTTGTACTCTTTAATGCTTCATATTGAGAGCACCTCAACATTTAAGACCACAGTAGTTATTGAGCTTCAAAGTGAATATGGATACTTATCAGCTGGAATGTGGCCTCTTCTACCATTCTATGGAGTTATGTGCCTTATATATGTCATGTTTGGAATCGCCTGGCTTGTTGTTTCATTTTGCCAGTGGCGAGACCTGTTGAGAATTCAGTTCTGGATTGGGGGTGTTATTTTGCTTGGCATGCTGGAGAAAGCGGTATTTTATGCACAGTATCAAAGTATAAACTCCAGAGGCACATATTTAACAGGAGCAGTGCTCTTTGCTGAACTAATATCCTGTGCCAAAAGAACCCTTGCACGTATGCTGGTTATAATTGTGAGCCTTGGGTTTGGCATTGTGAAGCCAAGACTTGGAGCCATGCTGCACAGAGTCGTGAGCACCGGAATACTCTACTTTGTGCTCGCAGCAGTGGAATGCTACAAGCGTGTTATGAGCTCAACCAGGTCCTATGATCTGTTCATCGCAAGTCTTCCACTTGCACTTCTAGATTCAGCATTCTGTTGGTGGATATTTTCAAACTTGGTCCAAACAATGAGAACCCTGCGACTACGAAGGTTGTAACCAATTAATAATGAAAGTTATTGACTATTGAATTTATATATTGTGTACCTGCAATGAATGTTTCTTTATCTTGTTGCAGGAACTTAGTGAAGCTATCACTGTACCGGCATTTCAGCAATGCACTCTACTTTTCAGTCATCGCTTCATGCTGCTTTATGGTGTATTCAATCAGGTTTCATCGTATGACAGAATGTCTTACTGTAAGATATTGTATTTTTTTGTTATATTTGAAAGTATGATTTCCATTCTCTGAATCATTTGTTTCTATTCTGATTTCAGCAATGGAAAGAATTGTGGATTGATGAAGCCTACTGGCACATCCTCTTCTCACTTATCCTGCTTGTTATTATGATTTTATGGAGACCTACCAATAACAATCAAAGGTGTCCTACCTTTCCTCTTACTCTTAATTGTTGATGCGAAATGACAACATGGTTTTAAACTTTTTGACTGTCATAGGTATGCTTTCACACCTCTCCTTGACAACCCAGAAGATGAAGATGATGAAGAAGAACAGTTCGTAAATGACGCATTTGGCCTTAAAATGCGTGGTAGCAACAATTCTACTTCACCAAAACCCAAGTCAAGCACAACAGAGGTATGTTGAAATTCCATATTTGATATTTTCATCTGTTCCAATTTCATTGTATGAATAACTATACCTATTTCAAAATCTTTTAAGGAGGAGGATTTGAAATGGGTGGAGGACAATATCCCAGCGTATCTTAGTGATAGGTGAGTCTTAATTCTGTTTTCTGTGTTTGAAGTATGTGGCTGTCTGTTATTTAATTAATTAATTTTCTTTCAAAATAATTTCAGTGCATTACCCATTTTGGATTCTGATGAGGTAAGCTCATTGTCTATTTTTGTTTTGAACATTTTGAGATAATTGGGATCTTCTTTCTATTCATTCTACTTCTCGTTCCCACAGGAGGCAACAAACACAAGATTTGAAGTCTCTAAAATGCAGTGAATTCTAAGAAAAGACAGTTGTTCAAAGACATGGTATGTTTGTTTTGTGAAGTCACTTGAAGCTTACATCTAGATCTCTGGCTGTGTTCTGATTTAACTTGCAGGCAATTGCTGTAGAAATGTGTGGTTAAGGTTTTTATTTCCCCGGGTTGCTAGTAGTTTTTTGTAGTCTACATCTGTTTGTTGTTGGGTTTGTCTATTGGAATCACTTTTCAAGTTATTTTAGTCATATTACCCTTGCCAAAATGATAGAAAGTATCCATCGATATTATGCTCCAATTTCTTGATTGAGCTAACGTCATAAATGTTAAGCTTATGATGGCTAGTAAATGCACCACTTTATCTAAGGGACTTTTCTTTGTGACCTGATGCCTTTACATACTTTGTTGCACATTGAGTGGACAACGAGTCAGTATTGTAATGTGAACTGTAGATACGAACTGATTGGTCTGTGTGCTTGTGAAAGAATGAGTGAAGATGTTAAACAAAACAGTTTTTGTGTGATTAAGTGTGTGTCTATGTGTATATAGTTGAGTGTGTGGTTTGTTTTATATACAGTACATACTAGTAGATTGTAAGAAAAATTTAACCATCAAATCTTTTGGGGGCCAAAAATTTCTTTGCTTTTGTACAAATTTTCGCTGCCTCTATCATGACATGACGCTTCACTGAAAATTGTGATTTCCCACCCTCCTCTATTTGAATGAAGTTTTTGTAGTTCGCGGGCTTTTTGCCACATGTTCTGTGAAAGCTCTTTCTTTCTTTTTAATTATATCGAAAGGAACCTTCCCATAATCAAGCTTCCCTTTTGTTAATGGTAGAGCACATTGTATTTTTGACTTGTGTTGGGAGTATCATACATATTCTTCGTTCCTTTAAAGACTGACTTCTGTCATGCTTCCTTATCTAGCTTTGACTCGTGTTTCATTATTAAAATTATTGATTATTATGCCCCATTAGAAGTTTTTGAATGTTTTAATCAGTTGCTCTTTTCTCTTAAATTCACTGTTTGACCTTCTTGAACCTAGTCTTTTATTGTTCCAGGACCAGTCTCATATCTGTATGTATGTAAAGCGTAAAAAATGTTAATATTTCAAAACGATTTTTTTCTGGTGTGAATAATAGCCATCAGCATATAAGAAGATGGTTTTTACCTCTGTGTTACATATTAATTTATATCAAGTGTAATTAGGAGATAAAAATGTTCTTGTCGTGGCTACAGTACTTATTTCTGTGCCAAGTATGCTGTACCAAATGAAAACTTATTTATATTCTGTTCCTTTATAAAGAGTCTCTTGACTCCCAATTTTATTGTTAATTGTCAGAATTTTACATATTTATGCCAGAAATGCATTTATGGATTAGTTCATTTTCTTCCCTCAGTTTTTATGTATGTGTGTACAAATGGTGCAAATAGGTAATTAATTAAACTTGATTATCACGAGATTCTTGCTGTCCCTCATTACACCCCATCGTAGGGGGCCGACCGCACGGCTCTCTGTCCTCTCACTCCCACTCACGCACGGTCCATAAGGTGTGACGGATAGAGCGATACAAAGGAGGGCAGACAGACGCGGGCCGCCCCGAACGGTTTGACTAGATTCGGTTGTCGGGCCGGTCGGCGGCCCCCGGGGGAGGGGGGGGGGGGGGGGTCATGACGACAGCCCGCGGAGGCGCACGTTGAAGCCGCCGCGGATGTAGAGGAACGTGTTCATGTTGAGGGGCAGGGCGTCCTGGCGCGCGCAGCCCTCCCCCGGCGTCAGCTCCGCCGCCCGCAGCAGGGCCGCCAGCACGGCCTTCATCTGCAGCATGGCGTAGCGCTGGCCGATGCAGTTCCGGGGCCCCGCGCTGAAGGGGATGTAGGCGTACGGGTGCCGGCCCGCGGACCGCTCGGGCAGGAAGCGGTCCGGGTCGAAGCGCTCGGGGTCCGGCCAGTGCCGCGGGTCCCGGTGCGTCTGGTAGGCGAACACGGTGACGCCGAGGCCGGCGGGCAGCGCCACGGCACGGACGCTGCGGGGCCGACGAGGACAGAGGGGCGGTGGTGGTGAGAGACGGTGGCAAGCAGCCGCCGGGGCCGGGCCGGACTCCGGAGCGCCTGGCAGACGAGGGGTAGGCAGCACGCCGGCACTGCGGCGCGGCGGGCGGGCCTACCCCCCGGGCGCTCCGCTCCGCCGCCACCCCGCCCGCAGGCCCGCTCCGAAACACTGCATCCCGTAGCTCTGTCTCGCTCGCGGCTCGCACCCCTACGGCACGCCCCATGCGCGCGACAGAGACACAGCCACGGAAGCAGTGTTCGGAACGAGTCGACTGACATGCCACGAGTCTTTCTTTCTCTCCTCTCACTTTTCTCCCTCTCCCCATCTATCTCTCTCTTTCTCCCCCTGCCTCCCTCTCTCTCTCTCTCTTCTTCTCTCTCTGTCCCCCTCTGTCTCCCTCCCTCCCCCCCCCCCCCCCCCCCCCAGCTCTCCCCCTCGCTCTCTCACCCTTGCTTGGTGGACGCGGCCGGCAGGTGCAGGTCCTCGCCCAGGGTCCGCGAGAAGATGGCGGTGATGGGGTACATGCGCAGCGTCTCCTTGAGCACGCGCTCCAGGTACTTGAGCCGGTTGAGGCGGTCGAGCGGCGCGAGGCCGGGCTCGGCGTCCACGGCCAGCACCTCGGCGCGCGCGCGCCGCTGCACGTCCGCGTTGAGCGCCAGGCAGACGACGGCGAAGCTCAGCGTTGACGCGGAGGTCTGCTGCACGGCGATGAGCGTGCGCACCTCGTTCAGGATCTCGTCGTCGGAGAGCACGCCCTGACCGCTGCTGCCGCTGCTGCCGCGCAGCACCAGGTCCAGGAACGTGTGCTTCTTGCGGACGCCGATGTCGTCGTCGTCGTCGTCATCGTCATCCTGGGCGTCGGCGTCGTCGTCCCGGGTGGCTGCACAAGGGAAACCGAGTGGGGAAGCAGCTCGGGTCGGACTGTCCACTTATTACGTAATGTCTCTCCCCCACTCGTACGCGGGCCATAACGTGCGACAAGGACAGAGCGAACACGAAAAAAAAAACTGCGGCCTGGAGGGGATTCGAACCCGCGGCCTGCAGTCTTACCGGCGATCTGCTTCTGCTTGAGGCGGATGACCCGCTGGGCGTACAGGTTGATGACGCGGTCCGCCTCGGCCTGCTTGGCGCCCAGCGGGGACCAGCGGAACATGGCGTCCACCATCAGCCAGGGCTTCATGACGCGGTCCGCGATGATCTGGGGTTCAAACACCGCGCATTTAAATTTTCTTCAATCTCTCTTTGTGTGTTGGTGCGCACTGCGTTTGGCGCCGCGTACCTTGAACGCGGTGTCGGTGGCCTTGATGAAGTCCTCCCTGTCCCGGGGGTCGCGCTCGTCGCCGCCCTGGAGGCCGAAGGCCGTCTCCATGACAGTGTCCGTCACGAAGGCGCCGATGTGCGGCATGAAGTCGAAGCTGTGGCCGCCGGCCTCCGCCTCGGCCAGCTTGTCCGCGAAGAGGGCCGCGCGCCGCGTGAAGATCCCCGAGTACCGCTCCAGGACCGCGAAGTGGAAGGCGGGCGTGAGGACTCGGCGGTGGCGGCGCCACGCCTCCCCGTTGAGTGTGATGAGCCCCCTGCCAACGCACAGCTGCCGGTACTCGAACCCGCGACCACGCCGCCGCTAGCTCAAGCGCCTCACGCAAGAGCCAGGGCGCCCCGGCACCACGGCACGCGGCGCTGACCTGCCGAAGAAGCCGCTGACGGGCCCGTACACCACCTCGGGCTTGTGGGTCTGCTTGCCGGAGTTGAGCAGGCCCTCCAGGTCCTCGGGGCGCGTCAGGTGCAGCCAGGGCCGCTCGCCCAGCCAGAACTTGAAGGTGGAGCCGTCGCCGTCGCCGCCGTGCAGCAGCCGGAGGCCGCGCTCGAAGATGGTGTCCATGGGCCCCAGGATGTGGAGCAGGGTGCCGATGACGGGCAGGGCCAGGTCGGGCCCGGGGAACGGGCTGAGCGCGCGGTGCCAGAAGAGGCGCCAGCGGACGTAGCGCGCCAGGGCCAGGGCGGCCACCGCCAGCGCGCAGGCGGCCGCCGACAGCGCCAGCACCGCCGACACGGCACCCATGGCGGCGGCCGGGCCTGCACCACACCGCGTTAAAGCCAGAAACAGTGCAATGAAAACTCACGACTCATCACCAAAAAAAAAAATAATACTCACTGATCTTTTTCTCCCTCTTAATCCCGCGAAAACTTCAACTTATACACAGCGCGCCGGCGGCGTTGACTTCCAGTCGGACTCAAACCCCGCACTATTTCCAGTCAACGCACGCGCGCGTAATGGGGAAAGCTCCTCTTTTTTTTCCCTTTTATTTCCCCCGAATTTGATTTTTCCCGCGCGTGTTTCCGGCGTGCGCGCGGCGCGGCGTCGGCTGCTGGCGAGGCCCCGACCCGCGAGCGCGCGGACTGGGACGGACTGGGACGATGTGAGCGGACGGGCGCCGCGTACTGACAGAGCGGACCGATAATGCGAGAGCCTCACACACTTCCTCCTCCTCCACGCTCCGCCACGCTCCGCCACGCTCCGCCACGCCGCGGTCTCGGCGACAAGCAGGCCGGGAAAACTTTGATTTTTTTTCTCTAGCGGCTAACATCACTCAGAGAGAGAGAGAGAGAGAGAGAGAGAGAGAGAGAGAGAGCGCTGAGGACGTTGTTATCTCCTAAGGCCGCGACCGATGCGGAGCATAATGGGAGACGAGATTGGGGGGGGGGGGGGTGCACCACCAACGGGTGCATAAGTTATACGCAAGCGACGTCCACGAACCTTAGTAACGCAAAATTGGGGAATGATGCATGGCTTCATTTCAAGTGTAAGCGGCGTAGTTGGCGACGTGGCTTCTGAACGCCCCCTTGAGGGCGCGGCCGCTGCCCCCGCTGCCCCCGCTGCCCCTGGGCGCAGCTGCTGGACGGCGCACTGCGCCCCCAAGGCCGCCGTGCCGGTGAACCGCGTCAAGGAAGAGAGGCGAGCGGCAACGCCTCGGCTCGCGGATACCGGTTGGCGCGGCCTGCCTGCAGTGCAGTAGTGGCTGCAGTGCTGGCGTTCTCACCTGCTTCCTGCCGACCGAACAGTCTCTTCCCGCCTTCTGGGACCCCTCTCTGTCTCTCTCTCTGTCTCTCTCTCTCTCGCTCGCTCACTTATGGAGCACCTCACGAGTGCGACAGAGACGGTTGGCGGCGGGCTCCCTGGCCGCCCCTCAGCAGCTTACAGTACTCGATTGGTTCATGCCGGCGGCAGGGCGCAGGGAATCCCTGAATGACTCCCGGAAGAGGGCGGTGGTGGGGGGGAGGGGCGTAAGTGAAAGGGCTCGTGGGGGGCGGAGGGGGGAGGGGGCGGCGGAGGACGCGCGCGGGCCAGCAGAGCAAGAGGGTTGGATCGGGAAAACTAGGTCAGGGCCGCCGCGTGGAGCTCCGCGGGGGGGCCGCGGGGGCGGTCTGACGAGGTCACAGGGGGGGGGGGGGGGCTGCATCTGCCCCCCCCCCCCCTGTGGTCCCTCCACCCCCCCTCGCGAATGCAGGGCTCTGGGTGAGGCACGTGCCGATCTCGAGGGGGTGGTGGCGGGGCGTGCGGCGGGTTGTGGGGGGGGGGGGGGGGGGGTCCCGACACGTGCGGCTCACGGTGCTGACTATCGAGCGTTAAAAGGATCCCCGCAGCAGGAGGGAGGGGGGGGGGGGGGTTGTGGCGGCTGCAGCAGTGCTCTGGGTGTAGTATTTCTCATATGAGAATTACTCATTATGAGAATTACTACATCCATGGCCGCAGCCCGCGAGTCGCTCGTATCGGACGCTCTGTCTCCGAGGGCCTTGGACCAGCAGAACTGATTCCGTCAGGGGCGTGTCCAGGGTTTTCTTCTAGGAGGAGTGGGGGGGGGGGGACTGTGTCACCACGCATCTGCCCAATAACGTGCCGAATGCCGCGCCAGTTGCCTGCCTCCCGGGCGGCGCTTACAGGGAGGCCGCGAGCTCCCTGGACACGCGCCTTCCGAACGCTGTCTTCTCTCTCTCTCTCTCCCCCACACACTCTCACATGGTGCACCACGCGAGTGCGACAGAGACAAGCGCTACACGGAGGCTGCGGTCGGCATCAGCCGGCCGTGACCCAGTTTCGCGCACGTGCCGCGGCCCTGCGGTGTCCTGCGGTGTCCTGCGGTGTCCTGCGGTGTCCTGCGGCGGGCTGCAGGAGGCTGCCGCGGGTGCCCCCCGATGGTGTCTCCTCGTGCCACTCTGTGATCGTCCTGTTCACCTCCCGACGGCTCCCGTATGTTGGGTTGCCTGCCTCCAGGGCGCCGCCGCCGCCGAGCCGTTTGGGTTGCCTACCCAGAGCGGCGCCGGCGGGGGGCCTCGACGGCGGCGGGCGCTCGAGCGCGGGGTAGCGACCGTGCTGCGGCAGCGGGGCGAGCTAATGTTAGCACTCGGACACATCGCCGCGGCTCCACACTGTTCGTCTTCGGTGTCATTAGTGAGGAGCACCTGCGGGGCGAACTCTCTCTCTCTCTCTCTCTCTCTCTCTCTCTCTCTCTCTCTCTCTCTCTCTCTCTCCTCTCTCTCTCTCTCTCTCTCTCTCTCTCTCCCTCTCCCTCTCTCTCTCTCTCTCTCTCTCTCTCTCTCTCTCTCTCTCTCGCGGCTGGCAGCGCGGTCCATCTCTCGTCTTCCCGCCTCTCCGCTGTCTCTCGGGGGGACCAGAGAGAGACAGCGCTTGCCAAACGCGACCACCGGCTCCGCCGTCCGCCTTCGTGACGTCACACCATCCCCAACTCGGCAACTCTACCGGAGAAGAACCACCGGAAAAGAAACGGCCGCGACGGGCTGAAATAGCAACGTCAAAGCTGCTCAAAAACTCACAAAAAAAAATTTTACAATAAACCTAAATTGTAATTTAATAAAAATACGTTTTGACCTGCATCCCAAAAAAATTTCCCCCCTCTGTCCCTGGTATATCACTGGCGCGCGAGCATCGCGGCTGCTTTCGCATGCATTGCCCAGGATTATTACCCCCCGGGCAATTTGCCCATTACGTCACAATTGCAGTGATCCCGTCCCCTCTCCGCCCCTCCCTTCCCTCCCGCCCCTCCCGTCCCTCCCGCCCCTCCCGTCCCTCCCGCCCCTCCCGCCCCTCCTTTCCCTCCCTTCCCTCCCTTCCCTCCCGTCCCCTCCTCCGGTCCCGCGCAGCTCCGCCCGCCTGGATGCGCCTTGCCTTTACAACCTTGTTGCTGGGCGGGCGTCGCGCTGCAGGAGAGCTAGGGGGACAGCTAGATGCAGCCGAGCTGGAGAGGAAGGGGGACAGGCGGCTAGATCGACTTTAATTGCCTTTCAATGAGTCCATGTATCGAAATTTTCGTCTGTGACAAGCCGAGAGAGAGAGAGAGAGAGAGAGAGAGAGAGAGAGAGAGAAGGAGAGAGGGGGAAGGGGGGTGGGGAGAGGAAGATGATGGCTCGATGACCTCATTTCGAGAACATCCTCCGCCCGTGTGTGCGTGCTCGCACGTGCACACACGTGGCGTGTGCGCGTGTGTGTGTGCGCGTGTGTGTGCGCGTGTGTGTGCGCGAGCTGGCGCTCCCCAGTCACCTGTTTGTGACTCAGTAGACGTGTGCAGTCGCGCGTTCGATACCCGGCGGCGGCGTGGCGGCGGCGGCGGCGCGTGTTCCGCGCCAGCCGGTCACCGCGCGGTCACGCAGGCGTGACGTCACGGGTCACGCAGGCGTGACGTCACCGGGCAGGACTCATCCGCATCCAGGCTTGGCCTGGCCTGGGCCTGCGCGGGGGGAAGGTGAATCAGGCAGCTTGGAGAGGCCGTGTGGTTCTCGATGCTGCCATGCCGCGCCAACACCTCGCCCGCGCCCAGCCCGGATTCGAACCTGGGACGGGCGCCTTCTCGGCAACTCTAGGACCCGCCGAAAGTCGGTGTGCTCGCGAAACCTCCCGCGCGAATAGGCCTAGCACCTCAATTTCTTCACTCGGCTTGCACTTTTGCGTTCGGCCCATTTACCTCGTTCTCAGTTTACACAGTCGTTCTCGTGATCGTCTAACATGCTGTGCACACACACACACACACAGCCGGCCCACACGTCCTCTTCGTGATGTGCCTCTGTTAACGCGGGCGTCTGTGTGTGTGTGTGTGTGTGTGTGTGTGTGTGTGTGTGTGTCCCTGACGCGCCACTTGGACGGCCTTGAGCTTGGCTGGGCTTGGCCGTGCTTGGCGCGGGATGAGTTTTGCACCGCTGTGTCGAACTGAAAAGCGCTCCCAGGTCCTCTGCGCCCCCCACCCACCGCAACGACAGACGGCTCATTCCGAAGAGTTCGTTTCGTCGCTCTGTCTATCTGCCTGTCTCTCTCTCTCTCACACAAAAGGACGTCCCATGTGTCCGACAGAGACTGAGCGACGATACGCGTTTCTTCGGAACCAGCTGCGTCAGACGAGCGCTGCCGACGCCCTTGGAAGGCCGCGCCGTGAAGCCCGGCAGCCCGGCGGCCTTTGGCAGGTCCCCGTCGTCCTCCCCTCCGGGGTCCTCTGGTGGCCCCGGATCCTCGCTGACGGCGGCCTTTGGCAGGTCCCCGTCGTCCGCCCCTCGCGGTCCTTGTCCTCGGCGACTCCCCGGTGACGTTCGTTGTCGCTGGCCCCCAGGGAATAGGGAGACGGGGGGCTCCACCTCGGGTACTTTTCGTTTGTGTGTGTGTGAGTGTGTGTGTGTGTGAGTGTGTGTGTGTGTGAGTGGGGAGGGGTAAGGTCGATGCCAAGGAGGCCCCTGGCAGAGAGAGAGACTGCCTCCCTTTGCGGCGCAGGCCGCGGCCCCTGCCGGCCCCTGCCCCGCGCTCACTGCGTTCGTCGAACCGCCCGTCGCTCCCTGTCTCTGTCCCTCCCGGCGGCCGTCATGACCTGGCGTCCTTGTCCCACGCCGCGGGCGCGGCCCGGACCCGACCCCGGACAGGGCGGGGGCCCGGGCCTCGGCCACCCGTATCCCCGGGAAGGTGTCGACGGCCCAGAAAAAAGTACACAGGCCTCCATTCCGTCCTCGGCGGCGTCCCCAACCGTGCCCCCCCCCCTCCCTCGCATGCAGTGGCGTAGAGCGGTCAGGACTCGTCGCTGGCCCCTGCTCTCCCCTGCCGCTTGTCCGGACGACTGTTCGTGTCCAGGACTCTCTCCAGGACTGTCCAGGACCCTGTCCAGGCCACGACGCGGGTGTCGGGTCCGGCGGCGCTCCTCCTTGCTGTCCAGTCATACGAACTAACGAGAACGTTTTGCTCTCGAAGAGGCTAATAGCGACGACTTAGTAAAGCGCTTCGCCGCCGCTGCTGCCACGGCCGAAGCCTCTTAGTATGGGAAATTTACCGGGCCGCGCCTGCCGCCGCCTCGCTGCCACACTGACTGGGCAGCTTGCTGCACAAGTAGTTTTTTTTTTGGGGGTAGGGGGTGGAACGCGCTGATGTGGGATTTAATGAACCGTAAGCAGGTCAAATACGTCGTTGTCAATAGGCTTTTCCGACTTGGTTCGGAATCGAAAGTGAAAACGTATGGTGTATGAGAAATCGTGTGGATGCATTCAGAACTTTGGCTGAATTTCTTATTTCTCGGTGTTGCTGGCGGCACCAGACTCTTCTCCCCTGACCCTATACACACCGTGGTGCCTCGTGCGGCCGGTCTCGAGCCCGCCGCGTGTTTCTTTCTGTATCGTTATTCTCTTGTGGGTCAGAGCAATGAATTCCGGATAAGAGGCGGCAATCGGCTCGCTGTCTGGCAACACTGTTTCTGTCGCGACGAGCCCGCCTGCCTCCCGGACCCTTCCCGCCCTGCAGACCGACCACAACCCATTCTAAATACATCGCCGACTCTGTTATCAGCCGCACCTGAGGGAGATGTGGAGTCGTGATAACGCAACCCGCAGGGGTTGTTAAGGCTGCCGGAAATGCGCGGGGACAGAATCGGAATCGGGACTATTCAAAACAAAGGCAGAACAGAGAGAGAGAGAGAGAGAGAGAGAGAGTTTTAGTTTTTAGCATAATTTATTGGGGGATAAAAATTTACAAAAGGGCCGGGAATGAGTTAGTTTTGTTACAATTTTGATATGATGCGTGCAGTGTGAAAATGTTTGCCCAGAAATATTTGTTTAAATTGGGAACGACTTTGTTTTTATTGAGCCAGGCCCCAAAAGTGCCAAAAGGTTCTAACTGGGCTGTACGGAGGATGAGGAGGTGGCGGCCCAACGGCGGCAGTTTCCGAGTGGTATGTGATGGCTGCGAGCTGCGAGCGAGCTTCTGGGCGCGGCTGTTCACCTTCGCCGTGGTATTGGCCTGAGGTGGGGAGGTGCGGTAGCAGCGGCGGTGATACAGGCGGCCGGACGGACCTACCGCAGCTACCGCAGCTACCGCAGCTACCGCAGCTACCGCAGCTACCGCAGCTACCGCAGCTACCGCAGCTACCGCAGCTACCGCAGCTACCGCAGCTACCGCAGCTACCGCAGCTACCGCAGCTACCGCAGCTACCGCAGCTACCGCAGCTACCGCAGCTACCGCAGCTACCGCAGCTACCGCAGCTACCGCAGCTACCGCAGCTACCGCAGCTACCGCAGCTACCGCAGCTACCGCAGCTACCGCAGCTACCGCAGCTACCGCAGCTACCGCAGCTACCGCAGCTACCGCAGCTACCGCAGCTACCGCAGCTACCGCAGCTACCGCAGCTACCGCAGCTACCGCAGCTACCGCAGCTACCGCAGCTACCGCAGCTACCGCAGCTACCGCAGCTACCGCAGCTACCGCAGCTACCGCAGCTACCGTACTGTACACTTCCAAAAGATTACAAAGAAATGGTTACGTACACTGTGAATAAAAGTCTTCGTAATACTATATACAAAAAAAAATTGTCTGCTGTTCGTGACTGCAAATTCAGGCCTCCAATATTTCCTGCGCCGAAACTGACAAAGGCAGGTGATAATTTTGCGGTGGGCTGTACCGAAGCACAACTGTGACTGTGCGTCCGTGTGCACTCTAAAAAAACTACTGTCTTGAATTTTGAACAATGACGCGCAGTTCTTTCCATTTTTTCGAGATTGGGTGTAACATTGTGACGACGCATATGTCACACACTGCGCGTCGGACCTTGGCCGCGTCTTTTCAGTGACGGCGGGCAAATAAAGGAACCGCAGTCTTACTCACCAATAACATCTACGCAGGCGTCTGTAATCACCGACACACACACACACACACACGAGTCTTATCTGTGGCACACACGTGCACACGCGCGTCGGCAGCACCGTTACGCTATCAGCGGGCATTTAAATCGGTGGTGCACGTCGGAGAGGGGAAGGGCCCTAAGAGGGGGGGGGGGGCGCTAGCAAATCAGAAGAGCATGGTGCTTCCACGAACTACGCCCACAACAGCGGCTGCATACATTCACAATAATAGTAATAATAAATATTATTAATAAAAAATTCTTTTTTCGCTGTTGCTGCTGTTGCCGCTCTGTTATTTCTGCTTTCGCCGTTCCGAAGTAAGGGCTTGTTTGGTGAGGCCTCGCCCTCATCGGACGGGGGCTGGCTCCGAAACGCTGCCTACGTGTAGCTACCCGTCTCTGTTGCGCTAGTAAGGGTGCTCCATATGAGGGCGAAAGAGGTAGAGAGACAGAGAGAGAGAGAGAGAGAGAGAGAGAGAGAGAGAGAGAGAGGGACAGGGAGAGAAACAGAGAGAGGTCCGGACAGTTTTCGGAACCGCGCGCTGCTGTGGGGGCAGAGTCGGGGGGTGGCGGCAGAGTCTTTGTGTGTTGCCAAGGGGTTCGGGATGACCACCGCGGGAGGGGTGGGGGTGGGGGGGGGGGGGTGAAAGGGCTGCGTGGCCCTGGCCTGCCCTTCGGATTCCCTTCGGCCTGGCGGAGCCCCCCCCCCCCCTCCTCCCGCGCAGGCCAGGCAGCGGTACACTGGCGGGGAAAATCAATGCCGAGCCAAACAGCTGATCGCAGAGAGGGGGAAGGGAGTTGAGAGGAGGGGGGGGGGACTGTCTCAGGGCCGTGCGCTAGGCCCGTACTGCGTCACAGAGGAGGGGGGAGGGGGGGGGGGCAGAGACTGTCCACGTGCGAGTCGGTCGGTGCCGCGTCTGTCTGAGCCCCGACTCCGCGCTGCGCCAGCGGGGCTGCTGCAGTGTCGCACGCTGCTAAGGGGGCGTCCTTAAACTACGTGACCGATTTTAGCACCCTTTCGCGGCCCCCCTCCCCCCCCTTTCGTGACCGGGCTAACCTAACCTGCATATGCATTAAGAATAGGTGACCAACGGCCGAACCCCACCCTTCCCGCTGGTCACGTAGTTAATGATAAGGGCCCCCAACCCGCCACGCTACCGACACCAATTCTAAAACGTAAAGAAAAAACACTGCTTTTGTTTTTTTTTATCCGAGTTGGATCATATATTCATCTGGTTTACCCCAGAATCCGCTGAGGCGTCTGCTGACGCATGGACTTGCATGCATCTCCAGCGAGACAAAGGTGTCCAAACAAGGTGTCTTGCTTACATGCACGTGGCAGTGGTGTCTGGCTTACGTGCACCTGACAGTGGTGTCTTACTTACATGCACCACACAGTGGTGTCAGGCGCTTACAGACGCCTGACAGGGTGTCAGACGCTTGTCAGACACTTGAGTTGTCAGTGTGCGTTAGGTCAGGTCTTGTTTGCCCGCCGTCTGGACCGGGACCGACCGGGCGGGGCGGCGGCAGGCGCTGCACTGAAAACTTTCACAAGGAAGCTGGTTGTTAGTTTGTACCAGTGCAGTGCGTTGGCCATGCCACATCGCGTGTGCAGAACGCCCGAGGCTTCGAGTAACGCGAGGGGAGAGAGAGAGAGAGAGAGAGAGAGAGAGAGAGAGGGGGAGGGGCGAGTGAGAGAAAGAGAAAGAGAGAGAGAGAGAGGGACCGCGAGTGCGAGAGAGAGAACCGCGAGACCGACGTTTGACGCACTGCTCCGCGGAGCGAAGTCGGGGCGCCATCCCAAGCTGCTATCGATTTTGTTACGGCTGATAACTGTTGTCTGGCCAACAGACAGACAGACAGACAGACAGACAGACCGACAGACAGACAGACAGACAGACAGACTGGCGAGGCAGGTGACTCGATATCGTGAGTCCTCGTATCGCGCGGCTGGCTGGAGGAGTGGATGAACAAAGGAAGAAATTGAGTCAAAAAGATGTGAATATCTAAACATATCGCAGTTCGCTGGTGCTGTCTGACGCCGACGCGTTTGGCACTGCGAGGCCTGTCATGAGTACATCGATTGGAAATTTGCGCGGCTGGGAAGAGTGCGGGCCACACTAAATGTCACTGTACAATTTTGTACATTGTAATGTACAGATCTGAGCATACATTATTGTAATGCACAAGATTTTTCAAGCTGCACAATGTAGTGCACAATAAACGTGCGGTAAAGAAAATGCACAAGTATTGTGCATTGGAATGTACAATATTGAACGTCATAATATATGCTATCTGTACATTAACATTTAGTGTGGGTGCTGCTGTTTGATGTGTGTAGGGGTCCGCAGGCGGGCAACCTATGCGACCCGTTGCCACCCCATACCCTTACAGGCCCTAGGCCCAGCCTCTCTCACCTCAGCCACTTCTGCACGAGTGGTATTACACGGTTTTTACAGCTTGCGGTGTTTTCCTGCGCCCTCCACACGGGGCTACAGTGTCTGTACCCAGAATGCCGTCTTCGTCTATGTGTGACATGCCGCACCCCTGCCGCCCTCCGAGCGCGCGCACAGGCACACTCGAGTAGTTGGCACCGACATTGCAGCGTCGGGCCAGCCGCACTCCCGCCCTGCGTACTGTGCCCGCGCCGGGCTGGGCGAAGTTCTGCTCGACCTCCCGACCTCTTCTCTCCCCCTCCCCTCTTCTCCCTCTCCCTCTCTCTCTCTCTCTCTCTCTCTCTCTCTCTCTCCCCCTCTCCCTCTGTTTCTCGGTCTCCCCCTTCGCCACAGCGGTTCCTTGTTATGTTATTGTTCAGGATGCCGCCCGCCGCCGTCCCACACTTGGCCTGCTTGCCTGCCCCGGGCTGAAAGTCTAAAGTCCAGCGCCTCGCAACGGCGTAAATGTCTTTCCGAAACACTTATTTGTTGCTCTCTCCCTCTCTCTCTCACACACGCACACTTCTTCTCTATGTCTGTTTGTCTCTCTCTCTCTCTCGCCCTGCAGGGCCGCCGCCAACACAACTAAAAGCAAAGGTTGTAATGAAAGGGACTCGGAGACTAACGCCAGGCGGAATAGACACATTCTTGAAGTGCGGCCAGAACGGAACGCGCGGAGAGAGAGAGAGAGAGAGAGAGAGAGAGAGAGAGAGAGAGAGAGAGGGGAAGGAGGGAGGGAGAGTGGGAGAGGGAGAGGGCGTCAAGTAAACAGAGACAGAGCGCGATTGTGTCGGGCCGAAGGAGTGCGAGAGGGACGGGGGACGTCCCATGCGGTAGTGCAAGAGAGATGCGTGTAGGATGCCTGCCGCGGTCTCTCTCCCACTGCTGCAGTCACATAGGCGGTGGTGTATCGCGTCTCTCTCGCACCCAGGCAGTCGGGGCGCCCGGGCCGCGGTACTCGGCTGCCGCGCGGACTGCCTACCCACCTAGGCGCTCCCCGAGGCCCAGCCAGGCAGAGAGAGAGGGGGAGGGGGGATAGAGGGGGTTGGGAGAGAGAGAGAGAGAGAGAGAGAGAGGGGGGGGAGGGTGGAGAGGAGGAGGAAGAGGGGGTTGAGAGAGAGAGAAAGAGAGAGAGAGAGAGAGAGAGAGAGAGAGAGAGAGAGAGAGAGAGAGAGAGAGAGAGAGAGGAGGCAGGAAGTGCGAGGCGAGGAGCGCAATAGGGGCATACGTCGGGGAGGGCGCTGCGCGCGGCACGTCGCCCTGGTCAGTGAGGTTGATGCTCCCTCGGCTCGGCGGCGGCGGCGGCGGCGGCGGCGGCGGCGTTCTCCTCGCGAGGCCCCCGTCGGCGACGGCGCCGCGCGGCGGCTCAACAGCTGAGGCCACGACCACGGCGTCGACGACGCCCGACGGTGACAGCGGGTGGTGGTCGTGGTTCCGTCGAGTCGAGGGTGGCCTAGGGTGGGACGAAGAGGGAGAGGGAGCGAGACGGAGCAGACACGTTGTGGAGTTTTGACAACGACGATATCGTCGTTGCCTCTCCGTCGCACTCACGGGGCGTCCCCCCGTGGGTGTGCGAGAGAGACAGAGGGGGGGTCACGCCACGCGGCCGCGCGGCCTGCGGCCGCTACGGTGTTTGTGGACGGGGCAGCCCTCTGTGGGTCCCGCCGGGACCCCCCGCAGAGGGCGCCATGCGTCATGCCCGGCACCTGTTAATGACGGGCCGCACGCGGGTAATGAGCGGCCGGGGAGGGGGAGGGGAGGGGGGGGGAGGGGAGGGGGAGGGGGGGGGGGGAGGGGGAGGGGGAGGGGAGGGGGGGGGAGGGGGACCCAGTTTTAGTTTTCACCCCGCACCGAAATGGTTTCCGGTGGCGGGCGTTGCATATAGTGAGACCAGTGGCCACCAATAGCGTGTCATAGAGAGAGAGAGAGAGAGAGAGAGAGAGAGAGAGAGAGAGAGAGAGAGAGAGGGGGGGGGGGGATTTAATGCCCCGTCGAGTGAACAGGTGTGAGCGGGAGCGCCGCGCCTTCCTGTTCGCGGCAGCCTCCCCGAGTCCCCGCACAGCCATGTATCCCCACACGGTGAGGCCCACAAGCGGGCGTGAACGTCGCGCCGCGCACGGCAGCAGCAGCAGCAGCAGCGCCCGTACTAAAAATAGCGACCGTTTTCGGTGGCGGCGTAATATTGAGCGATTCTGCTTTGCTTTTGAGGTGGGACGGAAGGGGGCGGGGGGTGGGGAGAGGGGGGGGGGAGTCGACGGGGAGGGTCACCGAGGGTCGCTCAGGTGTACGCGGGGGGTCGCCGTCCTCTGGCCGCGTCCTGGCGGGGCCCTGCGGGGAGGCGGCGAGCAGCGCTTTCCGAAATCCTTGCAGCCCGCCGCACCAAAACAATCGGGTAATGGCGGGAGGGGCTAGGGGCGGGCCGAGGGGGTGGGGGGGGGGGGCGTGTTGGGAGTCACGAACAGGGCCGGCATGATGGCGGCGGCGAGTGAGTGACCCGACAGCCCGGGGGGACCTGGCAGTCCTGGCCGGCCCGACCCACCCGTCGGTAACTGAGACCCTCCCTCTCTCCCTCCCTCCAAACCTTCCCTCCCTACCTATCCCTTCTTTCCTCCCTCTCTGCCATGCCATGCGCTGTTCTTGTTATTTACTCTTTGAGCTCTTCGCAGGCGACTTCCCTGCCGTTTTATTTGGTTTCCATTCTGCGCCCAGGACTGTTCTCGCTCTGGTACCTTTGCACCCCTCGGTCTCACCCCGCTCCCCTTGAACCAACCTTTTGACGACAGTCGTCCACACAGGCCACCATCCGCAACTTCGGCGCGGCCGCGCGGTCTAAGGAGCCGTGCCACTGTGCAGCTGGTCGCCGGTTCCAGTACCGAAGAATACCACATTTTTACATCGATTAACGAGGGCGGCTCAGTGCTGTAGACGCTGGTGGTTTTTTTGTCATTTTTTTCGGGGGGGGGGGGGGGTTGGCGGTGCTGTATCGATTCGCAAGCCGTGCTTATTAAAGGGCGCACGCAGGGCGCCGTGAGAGGGTAGAGAGAGAGAGGGCGGGGGTGGGGGTGGGGGGGGGAGAAAGAGAAGAGAGAGAGAGAGAGAGAGAGAGAAAGAGACCGAGAGGGAGTTTGAAGTTTGAAGTTTGTTTATTTGAGTCTCGTGTACAAACAGGGCGGAGCCCCGTGGCCGTACAGAGACTGCTCTCATATCACAGTATAAATCACAAATAAATTGTCAAGCTAGTATGATAATGATAATAATAATAATAATATAATAACAATATCAGTAACAATATAAAACAATGGTAGATTAACAATGATAGTTATTTAAATAGAGGGAGGGAGAGAGGGCAGGAGAGAGAGAGAGAGAGAGAGAGAGAGAGAGAGAGAGAAAGAAAGACATCGCGATCGCGAAAATTGTGCGTGCC